>VRMD01003334.1:0-11150 GCA_009872375.1 Sminthurides bifidus | reverse complement strand
TTTCTATCACCTTGAAAGTTCAGAAAATATGCGTACAAAAGTGAAGCGAGTCCAGCAACCGTCTATCAACTGCCCTGAAAATTCAGGTCCAGGTACAAATATTACCTGTCTATACCTGGACCTGTTGCCATCTTTGTTCGTGCATTCGAAACGCCTAATCAGCGATTAGTTGATGCAGCCCGGTGTCTTCAGTCGTATCAGTATCGTCTTAGTGCATTGAAGGCAGACCACTGGTAGTACTGGTACATAGTGAGATTGTAATTATTTCATGAAACAGAACAAAAACGTTTCACTTCACTGTTACACCTTTCACATTAATCGAAATCGAAAATGTTGCCTTCTGATTATTCTGAACCGAAAGACCATATCTTACTTTTTGTATCTACTACTCTTCGTTCCGACCTTTCATAATGAGGGTAATGGAATGCTTGAACTTGAACATCATGAATCTTTAACCTTGTAATAAATGACCTCCATTTGTTCCGCTGGATATTCCAACCATTTTTTAGCGTTAATAGTTAATAATTCTCCAACGAAATGTTAATCCAGTTCGTGTTTGTTCCTTTTTGCAGCTGTGACGATCTCATGGACTACAGCTGGAAGTCGTACCCAAATGCAACCTACTTTTACGACGATGTCATCATCGCAGAGGTAATGCATCTCACATTTAATATTGGAAACCATACGCTTTGTTTAAATGATTGAGCTAGATGCAAAGCATTTATTGATTCTTACTTACAGACTGGAGCTGCGGTCACTTTGGCAGGATGGTTGATGGGCTTCGTCATACTCTTAATCAGATGTCTCACCCATGCGGATTTCATGATACTGTCGCGCACATCATCTCGGGATGACGGTGATGCAAGAACTAGTGTCCAAAGTGACAGTCAAAGTAGTACGTCGTCATCGCGCGTTAATTCTTTGCAGAGCAGCAGCCAAGCTACTACGCCTGAGAAACCTTCCAAAAGCTTTGAGGCAGAACCTTTGATTGTTGTGTCAACAGAGCATCCTCGGAAATTATCTGGTCAGAACAGGAGCAAAAGCTAGTGACTGGAAAAAGATGCGTCTTGTAACCGCATGTGTAAAACATGAAGCAAATGGCCATTGTTCCTATTTGAAGACGCGAATGAGTAAATAGTGGCTCCATTTGTTGCAAGAGCTGAAGCTTGCGCATTACTTGCATAATGTAATTTAAGTTGTAATTAGTGATCGATGCTGACTAGCCTTTCATGCATCTATTTCGGGACAGTATCCAGTTTGTTCGAATCTAGAATTAGATTTAGTATTTGAAGAATCATGACCACGGAATTCGACTTAGCTGTTTTAGTTAAACGATCAAAGATCTTAGCAATGGAACTTGTTTATAACAACCTGCGCCCTACATTTGTCTTACCGCTAATCGTTGTGAATGGCGCTTGCTGCGTCTTATGTGTTTAAATGAATTTACTCAAAGGACTTTAAAAGGTAATTGGGTCTGTGAACGCTATAATAATACGGACCTACAACTTGTTGACTGATAGTAGCCTTTGTACCGACAGCTGAAGCTGTGCTTGAATATTATAGTATAATCGCTTTCATAATGCGTAGCTCATGATTGCCCTGACTACAAGTATATCAGAAAATAGTCTTCCATCCGAAACTTTTTGCTTCAAAGGATAGTGTAATACTTAATAGCATTTCCAGGACCAACGCGCTTTTAGGCACTAGCAGCTCACTAGAAAAGGGATCTGTGAACGTGAAAAGGTTCTACATACACCTCAGGGGCATATTTTTTAGTAGTTCAATGATGAATAGGCAGCGAACTGGAACAGTTAGTTTTTAGTTGACACTTCCACACCAATGTTCTAACACATGTATGTATTTTTTCGTGTATACGGCGAAAACTTAACCGAATAAACTTGTAATGTATCATGTAAATAGTTGCTTTGTAGCAGTTTCGACAGATATTTGTTTCACATTTGGGGTTTTCCTGGCGAAATCGTTTTAAATTTTGAATTTGATACCTCGTTACAGGACAAGACTCAGTTTCGTCCTTTCAAAAGCGAGAAGTTACAATTTGGAATGAGCTTTGATGGCATGACTTAACTACTTTCTGAGTATAGACCGAAGACTGATCATGATCACACCCACCCATGCCACAGAGACCAGTCAGTATATCTGATAGATTTCATCCTCTGTTACCTGAGAGTGGTTTCTGACTAATAGAGCCATGAAAAATGCTGGTGTAAGCTGCGTCAAAATTCGCTAACTTTCCAGAGCTACAGGACTTCCAAGTTGGCTAAAAAAAGTGAGAGCGTCAAATCCCCACCTATCACGCTTTCCACTGATATGTACGTCCCAATGCAAAGTGCTTAATGAAGTATAAACGGATACACTCTACATTGATTACAATCACTTGAGAAACAGAGCTGATACTCGGTGTAAAACAGAACACTCTGATGTATGCGAAACTGATTTAATAAATATTCGTATTTGATCAGAGCTATCCAAAACAATATTTCTTCTAGCCGCTGCAAATATCATTCGCGCAAATGTGGTCGAGTCGCATAGGCTCGTAGAGACTTGGGATCGTACAACTTACGTATCTTTAAAAACATGTACTTAAAAAAGAAAAGAAGGTTATCGTACTCCCGGTTATAAGGTTTCCCTAACACAATTTGGTGATACAAAACACAGAAATGATAGACAGCTTCGATGGTCGCGAGGTATGTGGTAGGGTTGCCACGTTGATAGCGCCAGAACAAGGACTCAATCCCACTGATCTTCACCTTTGGAAGACCTGGAATCATACAGGTATGTTTAATGTCGTTAGTAGACAATGAACTCGCTTAATAATTTACCCTAACGTCAGTTAAAGACAGATGCTTACGTAATAATTTGTCATCATGGACAATTCTGTATGTTTGGTTCCAGGTAGAATCCACAAATATAACGCGATCGTAAGGAAATTTTCCATCATTTTCATCAATCTTTAGTTTCATAAATGTCTCGGCTTCCATGGAATCATCGCCCGGGAACACTAAAATACTCTGTAGAATAGAATTACAAAACACTTTAGTCGTAACTAGATGAGACGCGCCTTCAGCTCATCTTTCAGCGGTTACGTGCGCTAGCCGTGAGACGCTCTGGCGTGAGACCTTTTCATCAACACCTAAGCTAAAATTACTGCCAAGGTGTTTCTTTTTGTATTCAATAGCTTGTGCGTTCTCTAGACTCACCTTCGACAATGATGCATCGTCTGGCAGATCTGGAAATGTGTACATGCTGACAAAGTCTGGCGACAAAATTGGTCCATGAGTGGCAGTGCTTTTGCCGTCAATTTCTTGTCGGTGTTTTATAATGTCAACATGAAGTGGTAACTGCAAGCAGTAAATTACATTCAAGCATAAAATAGTCTGCCCGGAAGAATCTCTAAAGAAACATCATTAAAAAGTAAGGCAAAACTTACGCGTAATTGTGGCAACTTCCCTTCCAAAGGTGGCATTGGCTGGTAACATGTGTAGCAAAAGAACTTCCGAGATCTGGAGCAACCGCTGCAAATTGTCTGAAATCGAACGGAAAGTATTAGTTTTAGTTTCTCATTCAAATGCCAACCGATTGAAGCAAGCGGTTAGTTAATTAAGAGATAAATGTAATGATACAACTGAACTTACTCTTCCGGCTATGTCATCTAAAAAGGATGAATCATCTATTTTGAAGTCGGAAAACGCATTACATGCACCAGTTACATTTGAATTCACACGAGTTCCATCGATTGTCGTACTTAAGGCTTCGTTTGTCATTTTCGCGACCATTAAATTCGCTGAAAGTTGAAGAATACAAATAATATTCGTTTCACCTTATAATGGTTGAAGCTGAAAATTAACTACGATTAAACACTGTTCGCGAGCAACGCGAACCCACCCAACCTGCTTGCATTTTCCCCATGTGTGCTTTGAACATCTCAAAAAGCAATGTGTTATGGATTTATGCGGGATGATTCAATTCTGATCATTTCCTGATGAAATTGTTTGCATGAGATTTCTGTGGACGTGGACATAGAATTAATGGATATGGAGTGAATTATTTGTAATTGTCCTCGAACTAATAGTTTATCCAATTAATTTATATAGAATAGGAAAGTTTCACCGTTGCTGGTCAATCATATTTGAATTCAATTGATTATATGCGTATTCAGTCGCCACATTTAAGCAATTTAGGTAAGGTCCCTACGTACATTACAGCCACTGCTTATAATCAAATCACCGTACTGTATCACTTGAATCCTTTTACTGATTGCGTTAATTGCATAGTGTTGATGAATTTATTACAGTGTCCATCTGACAGAATGGCTACCTCAGGACCCTACCATAAGTGGTGTACTGTTCTTCTTTTATGCACTGTAATATTTACTAGATGCAACGCCATTACTAGCAAACGCGAAGAGTCAAGTGAGCCCGATGAAGTCTCTACTGATTCATCATCGCCATCTACGAGTAACACTATTAGGGGCAAGATTAATACACCAGGGAAAAAGCCGACTCCGGAGTGGTTGACCCTAACTCAAGTCGTTGTTAATGGGGGAGAGTACATAGGGTTAGTGAAGGAAGATGGAAGTTTTGTAATCACGGGTAAGATTATCAACTGAAGAAGTCGTTGGCAATACGGTGGTGCTACCGCCCTAATGAATAACACTGAGCGTCATTGTGACAGCGTTACTGTTTATTTCAGGTGTACCCGGAGGATCACATATAGTGGAAGTCCTGCACCCGCAATTTTATTATGAATCAGCTCGAGTTGACATCACTTCGAGAGGAAAAATTCGTGCGAGAAAAGTTAACCATTTACAGCCGGCCTTAGTTAGTCAAATGGCTTATCCTCTAAGGTTGACAGCCACTGGTGCATATAAATACTTCCAAACAAGGGAGCAGTGGCGCATCACTGACGTTTTAATGAGCCCAATGGTTTTGATGATGGTTTTACCGCTTATCCTGATTGTCATTCTACCAAAAATGATGTCTGACCCGGAGACTCGACGCGAGATGGAACAGGTGACATTGCCCAAGTACGAAATGCCCGAAATGTCAGAGATGTTAACTTCCTTTTTCGGAGGGGGAAAAGAGTCAGGCGGTGGAGACCACGATCGTCGAAGTGTCAAACCCGCAAGAGTCAAGAAAAATAACTGATAAGGAACCATCTGTTTTAGATTCGCTTATCGTATGGTTTACGTTGTTTATATCCTTTGCATCTTCGTTAGACTGTTAAACTTAGTTAACTTGTGAATTTGATGGTATTAAATGTTTTATGTTAGAGCGAATAAAAGAGCTTTACTCACCCCTAACGTCGGTTTAAGCGCATTCAGTGGAATCCTGTGCACTAAGATGATGTCCATACTACCATGGGTGTCGACGCTGTTTCAGCCAGCATCACATTTAAGAACCAAAAGCAAGATTGCCCGAACACAATTAATAATAACTTCATGAACGTATTGAGTCGGAGCTCAAACGGAGTCTTAAACTTAGCCTAAAGTGAAAGATAGCTCTTATTTCGATCGTTTTTTCAAGAGAAACTGTGTTTTACTGCTGAGTAGAGTGTAATAGGTAATGCGTTTGCATAAAAAAATTGCGCGAAACACTTAAGAAACTATAAACTTTTAGGAAACTTCATTGATGGTTTGCGATGATACCCATGCAAGTGCCCACTTTAGATTCGTAAGCATGTACTTAAGGGCTTTCGTCCATTGCTCTTCTGAGTTCAACTGTATTCTGCAAATGATAGCAAACGTAAGATCAGCATTATCAGTCAGTGCAAGAGAAATACTGACTCGAATTTTGGAGTTCACAGCCGTTTCGGAAGGTTTGCAGTTATTGCACTCACTTGATCGAGTATGACTTTTGTGTTAGGGGATCAATTATCTTTCCTTTTTCTTCCATTTTGTATGGTAAGGAGAACCCTTCTTGACCCGGTCTCTGAAGCATGGCTGCTTGGAGCTGATTTAAGCAATCCAGAAACGCAACCATTCCTTGATCAAACTTATTGTCCCAGACAAAACGAAATCCTCCGCTGCCGTGCAATGGTAATTCCTGATTATCCGCTAGTACCTAATACAAGGCATTTAGAGTCAAAAACGGACAAAGATAATAAACTTTATGACCATATCACAGTGTACAAAGAAATATACCTTCACATAGGAATTGTTTCCAAAAGGGACAATTTGGTAGGTAGAGAACTTAAAGTTAATCTTTCTTGCCAAAGAGTTGAGGAGCAAAGCTGTTTGACCCCACGCTGCATTGATTTCATCCCATCCAACAGGCTCAGAGGGCAGCCGCCCTAATCGAAATGTATTGATGGTGCCAAAATGGCCAGCGTGCCAAATGTGGAAAGTTGCGTTCAAAGCATTAGTTTTCTCCAGTCTTTCAAGCTGACTCTCCACATACCGGAGCTCGTTATCCAAACTAAATTGGAATCAACAATAGTCTTTGAGTACTTTCTAATATAATTTTGCCTCTTTAAAAATGACCCAAAGTATCTTACCTCTGATACTGATCCTCAGTCTCAAACAACTGCCGTTTATGTCTACAGTATTCCTTCAGAAATTGTTCTTCTTGCTCTTTCAATCTTGCATGCTCTACTTTGTACCTTTCCAAGTTTTCCATTGCAGTTGCTTCTTTAATTTTTAAGTCATCCAGTTCTTCCTTCAAAGTGCTTTCTTCACACTTGAGCTAGGAGAAAATAAAAGTCTCAACTCCCGTTTTATACAGCGTTTCTTGAATGTACTACAAATATCTTACATCCTTCAGCTGCGCTTCCAAAGACTCTATGTCATCAGTATCAGGTTCAGTTTGTAACCTTGAATTGTAAAAAAGTAAATTTTATAACAGTGAAAGTAAAACAGTATTGATGCCGTATGTAAAAGCTGTGTTACTTTTTCAAAAATTCTTGGTACTGTGTGCATTCAGACTCAACTTCAACAAGTTCACTCTGCAATAAGGAAGTCAACGTGTCGCAACATTCTTCGCACAAAGGGTGGTCAACTTCAGTGTTGTTGGACAAAATATCAAACAGCTCAGCTTGAACGCGAACTTTATTCGTCTCTGATGAAGTGTCCAACGCATTATCGACTATTGTAAAGTCATTCGTGACTTGATCTGTTCCCATGNTGTTGTTGGACAAAATATCAAACAGCTCAGCTTGAACGCGAACTTTATTCGTCTCTGATGAAGTGTCCAACGCATTATCGACTATTGTAAAGTCATTCGTGACTTGATCTGTTCCCATGCCAATAGGTCCAACTATTTTATCCAGCATTGCACCTCCTCCAGCTTCGTTTAGTTCCAACGTAGGCGGTGGGTACAGTGGAACTGAAAACAATGCTTGGAATTAGTGCGTCATCTCAATACGTTTTAGAAGACGGTTGTTACTTTTTAATGAGGCTAAATGTAACCTACGATGCAATTCGGCCAAGGTGTGCTCGTCAATGGAAGCGAAGGAGTTGTCAATTTTTATTGGGGTCAAACATCGTTGACAGGTGAAATTAATTTTTGCGGACATTTTCCTTGGTAAATCATAAAGCGAGTCCAAAAAAATCTAGAATTTTTTTAAAAGATTAAGGTAATCAGAAAAGATTCACATTGTTGGTAAATTATTTATTGAACTAATTTTGACAACTGTTATAATGAACTTACCAGTACCAGTTATTATTTAAACTTGGATGCAAGCTTCAACTTTGTCTATAAATGCATTTGGAATTTTTAATTTTTAATTTTGTAGACAACTCATTTTAGAATAATATGATAGCACCTCTGTGAGTCAAATGACTAATTATTAAAGCGATATTGAAATCATCTTCCAACGATTCACAATCTCACCTCACACACATTTTGCACAAAAAGTTGTGTGTGTATTTAGTAACGCAAAAGCACACAGTAAAGAGAGCGCGATTTGTTCATCAGCTGTTTCGCTTAAAAGAATTTCTGCAAAAGGTTCTATTTGCCCCAATCCAAATTACATGGAAGTACTTAATGCTGTCAAGTCTAATGAAGTATAGTAAGGATGCATGAGTGACCAGAAATGAGTAATGGGAGGTTGTAGATAGATTAGGGCATTATCGTCGCATTGTCGCATATTGCATAAATGAACCTTTGGTTAGCTGCAAAACAGCTGTCCTGTGGGATACTTGGTGTCAAACAGTTCTCCTACATTTCATGCACAGTGTAACCGGCTATCAAAATCCTAATCTAATGAACTACTGACGATAGTCAGAATCGATGAATAACTGTAAATTTCAGCTAGCTTTAGATAAGCACAAGGTTTGGTTGCGCATTTATTGGTTCCGGAAATGAGTTCGAAAAACTGAGGAACTATCAGTACGAAACAGAAGAGAATTAAGAAAATGAGATCGCAGTTGCGATCCTATCATGATCATCTATAATAGTAATGCTAACAAGTTAGCGTATAACACGTGTTATTCTAGTCCTTTCGTGATTTAAAGTCTTCATCAGTGCTCTGAAGAATCATCTGGCACAACTTAAACAATACTTGATTTGCTATGACATAGTTTATAAACCTGTGTACCGGAGAACTTGCTCGCCACCTTTTTTACTTGGCTGGCAACAGGCCAAAGAAAAAGAAACATAATTTATAACTGACTCCTTCCAATTCCCGATCAGTGCACGGGATTTGGTTGATGAACTGCGATTCGAAAAATTACGAGATTTCGCCAACTACAACTTGGGAAAACGGCTTAACGATGATTACCACTTCTGAAAAGCCAAGTCACAGCATGAACGGCAGCATACAAAATCCCAGCGATAACAATGTATCGTTCTTTGTCTTTCCTATCATTCATTTCTTCTTCGAGGAGTAATACCCGGCGGTTGAGTCGACCCAGCTGATCCCGTAAGTGTTCAACTTCCTCGTCGTATGCACCCATCATTGCACCATCATTTCTGCAATGAAATCAACGGTAGTCAACTTTAAGACAGATTTAACAGAAAAGTACTCTATCGGTATGATACTAATAAACCTTATATGTCTTGAAGACCAACATTACCAGAAAATCCTCGTAACAGTTGCATACGATGCTTACCTTATGTTAACGGGAGTTCCTGGATCGCCAAATACCATGTCGTTTCGAACAGGGCTTAAAGGTGTGTTCCTGGTCATGACAACATTGCTTCCGAAATGTGCTACGTAATTATCATCAACCATCAAAGTGTCATCTTCTCCCTCTGAGGTATTGTGGCTGCTTGCACTCGACATTTTCTTGCTGAAGTCACTGGCTAATGTGATTGACCTGGGTGGTGTCTGAATAAAATGCAAATAGAGCATACCAATAGGTTACCGTGTAACAATTTGTCAAAATTTTCCTAATAATCACTACAAGATACTGAAACTGAAACCACTGTCGCTACGTATAAAGTATCTGAAGTAGATACTGTAGGCGCTACTGCAGAAAATAGTCTATGTCCGAAGTCTTTCATCCATCAGACCGTTATGTAGAGCGCATTTTACGGAATCAGAGGCATTCTAAGTTTCTGCTCATCAATCCTACTAACACAAGACGTTTCGTCAATCTGTATTGCCCGAGAACGTACCTGCATTTTTACAAGAACTGGATCAGGGCCCGTAGGAATAACCGCGGATTCCAACTGCAGCTCTCTGGGCATAGCGGAGGTCCCATAGTGTTGATCATGACCTATACACGAGATAGGAGGTCAGATAGCAGTTCATTGACTTTCTCGTTTAATTGTTTGATGGAGTTTCCCATCCATGGCTAAACAATATATACCAACTAATCTCTGGACATTATTTCAGTCTTACCTCGTACAACAATTCTGTCAGGAACTTGCATGACTATTTTCTTTTCACTATGGCCTAAATGACCATTCGATCGCCAGTTGTTGTTTGAGCTCATCATTTACTGAAATCAAAAATACAAAAGTTGACTTTAATCCTACAAAAACTTCATGTGATGCATATTGAAATCGACAAGCTTTTCCACAAAAGCAATGTTGTAACACCAGGAACAGAATATAGCACATTCTATCCTCACAATTCAACAATCTCCAATTGCCCTGGAATTGAATCAAAATGTCCAAATTCCTTACCTTAACTGCTGAATAAAGTTGTAATTGCTCTCTCGCAGATTTATAATTTCCAAAAAAAACCTGCAGCAAAATCCAGGCTTGGCGCTCCGTTATCTCCAACGACTGATCTAGCAGCGCAGGATATAGCTACAGTGTCTTTGAGCTGCAATAAGGAACGACGGGGTTGGGGGGGACAATTTTCCTAGGAACAAAGACAGAAACGTTTGTTTCTCTGTAAAACCATGTCTCATTTCAATCATAGTTCTACATTAAAATCATTCGTTGCATTGATTTGAATCCATGGATTCAATGCCTAAAATGCAAGTTATAGTTTTTTATCCATGATGGTCAGATAGACCAGTTCTTACTAAAAGTAACACCAGTAATCCCAGTCAAGGCTGATATCGACTGATATCCTCACCGCACTTGGTTGGGTAACGCAAATTCCCAGATATGGCTTGATACAAGGAAACAAGTAATCTCATTCCAGCACTGATTGCGTAATCACATGTTATCCCATCGTCATCAACGCATGACCATTAACCAGCTTACAGACTGGATTAAAAGTACCAAATCAATTCCATTACATTTCCAAAAATCACGTCATAAACAAAAACCATGTGCTTCCATGTTACAGTCGTTGGGTCCTTTTTCTTCATACTCTTCTGCATACATTTCCCAATACCCGGGTTCCTTTCTACCCGCTTTTGCCTCCACCTCATTACTCTACAATTGCCATAAAGTGGAGTTTTCCTATAACTTCTCTCATTCCTTCCCCACATCTCCCGTATGATCCAACCTCAGCATTCATTTCTGCCGAAGGATCGAGTGCACAAGTTCCACAAAGTACCTTACATATGACTATAAACCTTCGAAAAGCTGTAGCCCTTCATCCCATCTCTCTTAGCTTCCTTCCAGAACCACATCTTTGCCCTAGAACGGATGCTGTGCCACTGCAATTGCCATTGCAAACACCCGGTCTTCATAGTTTTATAGGTATAGCCATAAGAATCTAGTCGTCCTCACGTAATTTCAGCACCCGTCTCCAGTTTCGCATCCCAACTCCGTAGACAAGGAGGCTCC
>VRMD01003333.1:0-11152 GCA_009872375.1 Sminthurides bifidus | reverse complement strand
GTAATCCCGGCAAACTTTACAGTTTTTTGCTGAAATTTGCTCCTGTAGACCTTGCATATGCCTCGTTTGTGCAAGATATGTGCGTACGTAGGAAAAATATACTCATCTTTTCGCTTCTGCTGTTGTACTTAAGTCTTGATTTAGTTGCTGTCAGTGAAACTCGGCTGGCACAGACTCGTGTATTTAAGGTGAAAGTGTTGAATTTTTCATCCCATGCTAGCCACAACCCAGACTTATACAATTACCAGGTGTACAGGTTTGCACCTCCGCAGTGATAAAATGTTGGAGATTGATCAGCACAACGAACCCAAGTCCCGTTTCCTGAAAAAGGGCATCACGAAGGACGTAGAGCCGTTACTTTTGCAGTGATAAGTTTATTTGCCCTTCTTCTCAGGAATCTATTTCAGGTTCTAACCCCTGGACGGGAATAAATCTAGAAGTGTGAGTCAGTCATTTGGGAGAAGATTGCCACATACGAAAATGTCTAGCTTGTTTGCGGCCTTGCGGTCACTAGTAGGGGAACAAAGCCGCAGTACATTCAAGTGTGGATCGTGGTCCTACTTTTAAATGAATGCACATGGGGTTTAATTAATCCCTTTTAGCCAGCCTGCACACTCAGCTACTGGTGTCTGAGCATTACTCTGGAGAGAATGTAATCATGTTTTGGTCTTAACAACAATGAGTTCACATATTCATCCTCGATTCCACAACTTGCCAAAATGACCACAAGCTTTCGCCAACAGTAGAAGTTTGCCCATTGGGAGGGGGGTGAAAGTGCTGTAGATCCGAGCCAAGGAATTTTACTGGCTCTTGATGTACATACATATTATTTCCCACATAGAATTGTACTTTAAACACGCATGAAGGTACAGAAACTATGATCTTCGCTATGAGTCGAACTTGCATCTTATGTTTACCATGTTTATAAATGGGAGATTGAAGCATGATTTATCGACTTGACATGGCCCACACACTGGATTTGAGCACACGACGGAAGAGTGACAAGGATGAAACAAGTCGTAGGGATTTTTCCTTTTATAGCTCGGTTCTAAACTTGGGCTACGGTAGATTTTTCTGCGAATTTGCGGACACATCCTCGAGACTTTTCACTTAAAGTCCTTCATTTATTTCTTAAGCAGCAGCCAAGACGCTTGTCTACCCTTCTGGATAATTGAAGGGGAGAAATGAAAGTGGGTCAGGAAATGTTCTAGACTCCAACTACGTACTTTGAGTAAGAATGAGTCAATGACTCACTGTCCGGCATGCAAAGAGGTGGCACAAGTTATTTTCAGCTCATAAAGAGAGCCGGAGGCGAATTGCGTAAAGTTTCTAATTTAGAAGATTTGAACGCCAGACGTGGTCTGGATCCCCGTGGGAGACGTTGGCATAAATCCCTCTCTCGTCTTTCTTACCTGGCCTACCGACGGTCCCTCATAATTAACACAATTCTAGGACTTGTTTGGAAAGCGTCTGCGTAAAAGCTCATTTGGGAAAGTAAAATCTGCATCTTGCGTATTTCTCACCATGTAAAATTCAATTTACCATCTGTTCCGTCCCAAGTGAGGGATGAATATGCTTCTCATTCAGCTTGAAGGTTTGTCTGTTCCAGTTTCAGCATCAAAGACAACTGTTAGCCAGCTTAAGACTTGGGAAAATTGTCCATCGGCGAAGATTGTGTCAGGAATTTCGTAAGCAGGGTTCCTGGCAACAACTAGATGAAGCAGATTCATGAACTATCGTCAGGACTGGAGTAAAATCATCACTGGTTTTACAGCATGCAATTACGGAGTTCAAGACGAGATTTTAGCCTTCTTTGCGAGTTTTATCAGTCTAGTATCCCTAATGCGAATTTCATAGACTGAAGGCATTACACTTACTGGTCAGCACATTGATGGGCCATGCAATTAAAGCATTTCATCGGACCGCAATATGGCGATTCTTCTGGGTTGTCGTTCGCTACAAGTTTCTCACTACGTTTGTCTTTTTGCATCGTCTCGCACTCGTAGCAAGAGATAACTCCTGCAGTATGCAGTGAATCAACTTACCAGGCTCTAGTAAGCCGTTTCTTGACCTGAGAGGTGAATTCAACCGACCAAATGTAATCCAATAGGTACCAAGCCAAGCTACTGCGCTACTACTATGGTATCGCATAATAATAGCTTTTCACGATGAGAATGATTTCACGTCACGTAGGCGGTTCTACTTGAAGAATGTGTGGCTGAGATTTTGAAGTACGTATCAGGTGCCATAAATAAGCTTATCATTATGTAAAATCTCTTTCGTTCATTGATAAGGTGGATTTGTGTTCTTTGCCACCGGCATTAAAACGCTATCAATGGGTTTTGCAGCTCCAAGAAATGAGATTTGTCATTAGGGCGAAAACGTCAATAATTAATTAAGTTAATCATAATGGTTTGTTTCCATGATTTTTTTCATCGAAACAATATGCTTCAGTATTACTAGATTGTTTTTAGTACTTAACTGAAACGCTTCTTTTCTCACGTCCCGAACCATATAAATTACCAGCCAAAATTAAATTACCGAGACATAAAACAAGGAAGGGGACCTCTTTTAAGGATATTAGCCTGGAACGTTTCACTCTACCGTGCTAATGGGTCGAAGAGGGAGACGTTATCACCAATGAACTGGTTCAATCACTGTGGTAGGGCTTCCTCTGTGTGCCATTACCAGGCCGAGGATTGAATTGCTCCAGGGTGGGAGTAATGCTATCATGGTACTTTCTCCGACTGCGACAGAATGGGGAACCAAGTAAAACTATTCCTTTCCACATATTGTGGGAAACCTCATATGGCATGAGACAATGACACACTTGCTGCTACACTGGCTTGAGCTGGAAAAATTGCATGCTTTCTACGAGCCGCATAATACTTGAGCATGTTGCGTGTGGAAATGTGAACATTTGTATTCATTGAGATAACCGTGGTGTGAAACCTGTGACGACACAAGGATGGAACAAAAAGGCTTCTGCCTAATCTCACGTGCATCATATCTCAGTCCGGCCGTTGAGCTTACCCCGGTCTAGTCCCAAGTACATAGCCGGAAAAAGACTTGAGAAAAGCTCCATTCTCAAAATGACAGGAGTATGAAACATCCTACACCCACCGGGTAACTGGTTACCCGTTTTCAAGTTTCAATGGCGGTACAAGGAATGTGACAGCAGCATCTTTGAATGTACCTCACCGCATACTCTTATCGCTCTCATCCTGTAGAGGATTGAATCGGATTGAATTTGGAAACAATGCCGTAATGCAGTTGTACAGCCACTTGAACCTATGAAGCGAGAGATGAACGATATGTCACAATGTGATGCAACTCGAACCGTCCCATAGGATTCAATACTTTCCCCTCATTAGGAGCTACTACTGTTTCTGATTTGTTTTACGTTGGCGAAATTGGGATTGACAGGAAGGACTGAGAAATCGATCTTGTGCTTCTCAGGTAGTGTTGTACAGGTTAGCAGCATGAGCGCGCTTGCCGAGCTTACCGGAAGGAAAAGTAAGGAGACACATGGTGGGGATACCCGGAAGGGCGGTGGTTGTAAAAGTGGGAGTGCTGTGTGTGTTGGTAGTTGCTCCGTGTAGTGCAGTTCGAGGCTATTAGTAAAAGGAGAGTTTTGCCCATGTCAGCATGTTTACTCTTCGCAGCTAAGTTATTTTTTGTGGAAAGTGCACTGGAGAAAATGAAGCGTGTGTATTTTTAGACAAAAGAGCCGGTTGAGCAAGTGTGTATAAGTGCATACTTTGGATGAGTACATATTTTAGGAATATCCCAAGCGAACACGTAAGCTGCGAAAAATGAGCTAATAAAGATGGCATTTGTGCCAAGGAAGAATATGCACCTGAAAGGAGGAGAGAGAAGACTTTTTCCTACCAATATATGCTTTTGGCTTACGTCAGCTTCTGATGGATGGACGGACTTTGGGAGAAAGAGGCGATGAGGAAAGGTGAAAGGCATAGAGAAGGAGGTTGGGGAAAATTTTTGGGATTCTGTCTAAACCAAAACCAAGGGTATGATTTGGTACGAGGAGGCTGTTCATTTTCCAGGAAGATTGTCGGCGTTAGTAAACAGTAACGTGAGCGAGAGCAGTGCCTACGCTTCAACTCAGTGTGAGCACAGACTGGTTTAAACTTAACCACAATAAAGGCAAGTGTGACACACGAGCATGTATTCCGCTCTTGGTGGTACTTACTACTTATCTGAAAAGCTGGATGAGGAAGAACGTGATGCTGTAAAAGAGCAGGGAAAGTATGCTTGACTGAGAGCGTGTTTGCTCTGCTGTTTTTGTCCGCGTGTATGGAAAAAGTGAGACGGAAGTAGATGCTCGGAGTTTAGCCGACATGGATTCATTTGGCTCGTTTTGACAGAATTTCATTCAATTCACGGCTTTGAGAGCGAGAGATTTTTTGGTTATCCATAGACTCGATGCTGTCGTCGGTGCTGGCTCTGTTTTCTTGGAGGAAATACACTTTGAGACTTGAGCTCAGCAAAGGAGCTCTGTGCATCAGAGTGCAGGAAGCTAAGCGGGAGTGATGCAAGAAGAAAGGCAGACTGAAATTGAATCGGGATTCTGTGTACGTGGAACTGAGGGATGAACAAGTAGTGTACACATGGTTGACTTGAGCGATCGATATGACGAGGATGGGAGAAACCTCTGCTATATGGTGGAATCCCTATCGGATTTTCAATAGAAGGGATGCACGGAGCCTCCCGCAGCCGGATATTTTTGCCCTGCTGCCTTCCTTGTAACAAGCCAGCTTGGAATTCAGGCTGGAGAAATTCAATGGGAGACCGGCTTGCGTACGCGGAGAAAGCGCACTTTCCCCAGCATCCGTTCTCAACCCTTTGCCTACTCGTGCTCTGCGTCCTCGTATGCACCACACTGGGTGAATACGATGAGCAGAGACCTGTGGCAGACAGCGAGTTTCTCCACTCTCTTCCCTCACAACCGCCGGCCCGCACGGTGTGTGAAGGGTGAGTTGGAGGAGAAAAGACAACAGCAAGAGCAGTATATTCTCGCCAACTTTCTCCCGCATCCGCTATTGCTGTTCTGCATGGAGGAACTGAGGGGCTCATCCGGTGCACTTGTGCAAACTTTTAGCTCGCTCAAATATTTTGGCTGCACATTACATTCTGAGGACTCTCCATTCTTGGCTAACGATGTACCACCCTCATTCATTTCCTCCCTCCCTACTCCTGTAGTTGTTACCGGTTATGAATTCGGTCTGCATCCTATGCTCCACTACCAACTACCCTTTCCCTGCTCGTACACCTACACAAAGCGATGCAGTGGCTCAAATGCACAAACGCCTAGTTCTCGTAATCTTCTGTGCTCCACCGCATGCTTTCACAGCCACGTACTTGATTCTTATCTTGGTGTGTGCAAACAGCCCTACAGATTGTACGCTAAGGTTGGAGAAGGCGTCACTTCCGTCTCTCACAAGATATAGTGTACTCCCGTGCAGTTCTTTCCACCGTATCCAAAGCGAGTTGCGTTGGATTGTGGGATTGAAAGGCAGGAATTGCACAGCTGAGATGTTGTAGATGATCCAATCTGCTGGATTTTGAGCAGATCCTGGTCGAATGGATAGGGTCGTCAGCTCTCAATTCTTCTTCTGACTGAAAGGTAAAAGTGATGTACTTTTTCCTCGGTGTGGTCTACATGGTTGATTGCTGCTAATTTGCGGTATCTACTAAATCGAAATGGGAGGATGTTTGAAGCAGATTCTCAAACGGCAGCAAAAGATTTGAAAGAATTGCTGCTCTGGTGCGATTCTCTAATTAGTTTTGCTTCAAAAGCTCTAATGTGGATGGTTTGAAGTTCAAGTGGCAAAATGTATGTAGCCTAATAAATGGCAATACAAAGATGGTTTTTCCTATGCACAGGTGTCAGGATTCCTGAGTTCTGTTATTTGTATCCTCCTTTTACTAACGGACGCGCATATATTTTCTCAATTGTATCGCTTATTTCCTCAAGACCAAACAACCTTTTCTTCTAACAATGCGAACAGAATGTAAAACGTTGATGAAAATTTCCTCAATTTCCTTCAAATTCGTCTCTATCTGTCACAAGTTTTCTAATGCAACAGATCCTCATAATAGAAATACTGCCCGTGATCTCTAAGCGTAGCTTCATGTTACGTACTTTTCTGCTGTAGGATTTCATTTACACATTTTTTCAAAAGGTAATCCGATTCACAGCCCTTTTATCTCAGCTCTGAAGCAATCCCCGTTAAATTGTGCGAAGACACTTCAAGACGAATCCTCTGCCTGTTTTATTTTACATCTCAGCCGGGTTCGTTTGAATACAATACTTTTTCTCACGTTTTCACCCTTCGTTTCCCCGTTCAAGCTTTTCACTCGAGAATCTTATTCAATTTTTACATGCTGAATTATGGATTGATGTCATCTTCTGAGAATACGCAGCCCGGCTGTACTACTTCCATGAACAGTTTCATTTTCCGCATCACATGAGTCTTCAAACCATGCTGCTGCCATGTCTAAAGACGTTATCTATATTCTTGATGTACGCCATAAGCTGTTACTGAACACTTTGCTGTTCAGAACTCGGATCCAAGAGGTCTTAAAAGGGTGTTGATCACCTCACATCCAAATTGATATGACTTACTAAACTGAAATTGCACTGTGCATACAGGAGTTCGTGAATTCTTAAAAAAAAGTTCCGCCTTGTCTATTGTCCCATGTGCACACTCACCTTGTAAGATTATAATGAGGCTTTCTCACCATCCCTGCTTCGTACTTGACACTGAATGAAAAATTTGAGGCTTTGAAAGCTCAGGAATCCTCGGTTCTCCTACCGGTAACGATGGCACATCTCCTCGCCTGCTCAGATCACCGAAAAAAATACCAACTTGCTCTTTTGCTGCTTCATGAATAACGCAACCAGGCATAGTATGCAGCACATCCTTCCCATTTTATGTCGCTACTTATTCTGCCTTTTGTGTCTTGGCGAACCAATCTATTATGTGGGATGATCCACTCAGAATTTTCCCCGCTCCAATGGTCAACTTTCAACGTAAGCGAAAGGAGTCTACGGAAGAAACTATTGCACAAGCAAATAATTACGATGTAACTAGTGCCGTACATACACGATCAATTCCTTACCTTCTTACATAATTCAGACGAAAGGACAGGCAACCCTCCGTCGAGAGCAAAGATTTACGAGGTTTTGATGAATGTGCCTAGTAAGTGTTATCTGAAAGCAATTAGAACCACTCTGGAACTGAATGAATTAACAGATGGTGTACCTTATGGTGGAACTTTTGGTGTACCCGGTCCATCTCACTCAGCAATTTTCGCTCTTCATTAAAATGATTGCGGAATTCCATTTTTGACATAGGATTTCACTTACTAATGAAAGATGCTGAGAAGGACACAGTTGAGTTGTGTCATTTTCTTGGAAACATTTCTCTTTGTGATTCCTAGCTCTTGCACGTCTCTCGCAATGACGTCCATCATCCATCATTTCATCACCAAGCTGAGAGAGGGAGAGAGACGGAAAAGATGTACTCTTAACAGATATTGTTATGGTTATGACCACTGCACTTACTGCCAATAGATCAAAGGATCTTGCCCTCTTCCACTCCCATTAATCTTACTTGATGTCCAAGGCGCTTTGAAGTAAAGGGAAAGTTGTAGGCTCCTCGTCGTCCTCTGGGAAGGAGGGAAATTCCGTAGTCGTGCTTACACAAGCTTGCTTCTGCTTCTCTCTTGATGTATTTTCAATATTCACAATTTGACTGTTATGAAAATGAAGTGAATTCCTCTCTGTTCCTCTCGGTGAAAGTTATTAGTTTCGCAAAACTCCCGGGGCTATGCGCGTGCTGCTCCTTTGCTATCTGTGCCGTATGCTGTATTGACTAGCCCTGTATCGCTGGTTAAATAAGGGGCGAATGACGTCGCTATGTTATTAAAATAAATGAATTTTTGCCTCCAGATTGATAGCGAGTCTGCTTACCCTGGTGCTGAGATCGGACGAGATGAAAAGTGCTGCTGCAAGCATGTGTTCTTCCTACTTGATGGAGCTTTATTTGGGCGTTGTATTCCTTCTGGCGGCTTCATTTCTTCTCGAACTAAGTCTGACGCTTGTTTCCCTCCGAGGCTCAATATTATACGATGCTCCTCGAAAACCTGCTCAATATATAATTTATGTTCTTTTAGGTAAGTCTTGACACCACTTCGCTTTTACTTTCGCCGTCGATTTTGCAGTCGATTAAATCTGCGTGGATGCGACAGCATGACACTCTCCTCATGATTTTCATGATATGCAAAATTTATGCATAACCTTAATCTCATATGGAGACTGGGCAGAGAATAATGACAGGGGTGTAATCAACTACTGAGTCATGCTCTTGTTTAATTTCAGTTATTCTCGCAAGTAAGCTCATCTGGTCTGCTTTTGCTGCCGTTTGGATCAGCAACTATTACTTTGACTGTAGGCAAACGCTCGCAAAACAAGTACTTTTAGGTAAGTGGGTGCCAAGTTTTGCAAGTTCCGCTGCACGAAATTAAATTTTTATCAGCTCCACAAACTTTCACACCCATGCGGGGCTCACGGCCCTTGATCTAAATTGAGAACGGTTGGGTGGGAAAATATGTGCTGGATGCGTTGTTAATTCTTTGGATACTTACTCACAGGTCTTGTGATTTGCACGTGGGTGATACTCTTTGGGGTTGTTTCTACTGCGTGGTGCACTTACGATGTCGCTGGTCGCTCATGGGTGAAGATGAAACGTTATCAAGCCAGTATGAAGGAAATAGAATTAAAGCATCCCTCCTACAAACGATCTGGGAGCAGAAATCGAAACTGGAGACAAAGGTAATTGAAAGCTATTAGAGGGCGGAAAGTGGGGATTTTTCCATCTTTTTCTCTCTACGTGGAGACAATTTCCTTGGCATTTCTCTCTCTCTCAGTACTCTGAGAGAAAGGAACTCGTTGCCTCCCCAACGAGATTTATTTGTAGCAGAAGCACTCGATGACTTGAGAAGTATGTATGAAGAAGGAAATGAGTGACGAGTGATGAACTGTGCTCATGCATCTGTGTCACTGGAGTGCTTTTCGGATTTTGCAGTCATTCAGTGAGTGTTTTAAGTGTGTGGAACAAGTATTTACCGATTCCAATCTGTCCTTTCAGGAAGGTAATCCGAGCCTATCAAGATAGCTGGAACCAACGGTGCGATCTCTTGTTTTGCTGCATGCATCGAACGGAAAGAAATAGAGTAAGTCGACAGTTCAACACATTCTCCTCTCAAGGTGTCTCCTATCGTCATTATGTCAGCTTTTCAGCTTGTACTGTAGTTAAATGCACAAGTGCGAATACATGTACTTGACATGAGGGGTATGTGCGGTGGTAATGCTCAAGTGTTGCTTTCAACCCTTGTTTTGAGTCGGGAGGGGGAATTGAACAGGTTAATTGTCATGGGATGTGTTGTCTGTCCTTAGGATTCATTCACTGACTTTGGCCAAACTCCTGTCGGAATTTTTCCGAGATTTGGACTTGGTACCCTCCGACGTAGTTGTGGGGCTGCTCCTCCTTCGACGATTACAACGATTAGAACAGTGCTCTATAGTTAAACAGGTTCGTGGTTTTTGTTAATTGTTTGCAATGTGTTAATCATGACTTGATGAATTGTGAAAGCGAAAGTTCGGGCTTCAAATAAGGGACACCTTCCTTTCTCTTGGTCCTATTTTCTATTGCTGTTTGCAGAAACGGAACAATACATATGAATTTCTCTCGGGGATCGCTATCACCCCTCGAACTAAATTTGTAGCTATGAATGATCCAGCGGATTTGCAGATATTTCGCAATGTAGTGCATTACATGCACTATGCTTCAGCCGCTTACGGTTGGCCGTGGTACATAATCCCGCACGGATTCAAAGGAATGAGGCATCTTTGCTCAAATCTAAGGTACGTTCAATACCATTTCCATTTCAAGCTTCAGGGTCCAAATTTTACCTATCCTGGGCGTGAAACCTAAGAGAAATGAAAAGTTACCTTATCCATGACATAAAACCCTATTAGTTCCTAAAGAAGATGAAAGGAACCTTCTGAAGAGTAGTAACCTTATAGTTTCTAAAGTTCCTAAAAGGAATTAAAACTCCTGTATGCAGCGGCAAATGTTCATTTAAATGCACAAGGGAGGGAGTTAAGCAACCGTCTTACCAAAGGGTTGGGCGCTATGGACCTTTCAAAATTGAGGAGGCAGACTCTGTAAAAGACATGTTGAAGTTGAAAAGCATAATTTTGTGGATTACAGTTGTTGCTATTGTTGTAACGGATGCTGTTGTCCCAATCGTCCTGATTTATCCAGCGTGGTGCTGGAAGACAATTGTTGTTATTGCAACTACGCCGTGATACCCACCATGTTCAACTCGGACAACTTTTCCGTGATTCACGCCACTTACCACGTTGACGTCGGCGAGACGCCCTTTTTCGTCGTGGTCGATTACGAGAAGAAGGCCGTGGTCGTGTCAATCCGAGGCTACGTTGTCACTCAAGGTGAGCTTTGGATTATTTATTCAACTGCAATCGCACGTCTTTCTTTTATGCTGACGCAATTCCTGGCCACATTTCTCCATACGGTTACCGTTTTGCCAAATGGCAACGTGACAGTAGCCCTGGCTGCCATATTAGTGTCAATTCAAAGAGCTCTTTTTCGTCCTCGTATTGTAGTAGAGCGCTCCCACTTCGAAACCACGGTTGGATATCCCAAGAGCGTAATAGCGGCGATAAGAATAAAAATAGCTGAGGTTTGTCCTAACCTCTGACTTTTAGGGAAAATGGGGCGGATGCCATATCAATGTCATGAGATACTTTCGCCCATGTCATTCTCACATTAGGGTAGTGGATCACTTCCACCGCCTTGATTTCCAGCTGTTTCCTCTTTCCATCTGCTGAAGCCTGAAACTAAATGATTTTCCATCCTGTCAAATACCAGATAAGGAAATAAATAGAACGCCATGGCTTTCTCTCGGAGAAAAGTGGGACGCTTGAAAGTCGTAAGAACTTTGCCTCACGGTCGTTGCACTGTGACCTTCATTAGCAGATGCTGCCGTCCGGATCTGGCTAACAGCATCGTTGCGGAAGTGGTTAGCATTTTCTACAAGAAAA
>VRMD01003332.1:0-11152 GCA_009872375.1 Sminthurides bifidus | reverse complement strand
TTTGATTATGCATGCTGTCTCTAAATGATCATAACAAAAGATCGGAGTTGAGTCCCATAATTCGACATAAGGCACTGTTTTGTTCGCAGTTACAAAGTTTCGGATTTCAATTGTATCCAAACAGTGTTTAGGTAACGTTATGTCCGATGATTGTACTGTAACAAAATTATACAGTCTGGTAAATGACACTGTGTCCACAAATCAACTGCATTAGTGTTTACGTCAGGATGCAATACAAAAGTGCCAATTTTAGCAGATGTAATGATTTGAAAGCGTTATCTGAAGCAATAATAGGTTTTGCTGTTTGCGAAACTGCAGTCTCCAGAAATCTTTTGGGAACTGGATTACTTGCAGGCATTGATTCATAACATGAATAAAGAAGTACAATGTGGTTTGCCTGTGATCATGTCCTTGAAAACTTTGGCATTTGCACAACAAGAAAATTGCACAATCTGTTTCAGTTCTCATGCCTCTTCGCAAGTCAAGTTAAGAACTGAAAAGTACTCGTATCGATTGGACGACGTTTTTTTAGCTTCACTGATAACAGGTAAAATTATTGATGGATTTGGTTCACCCAGAACCTGAAGTCAATCAATCAATACAGCTCTCTCACTTCGACAATTCTTTTATGTAGATTTATGATTTTTCTTTAAAAAACTGAACATCTGTGTGCCATATGTGAATGGGATAAGAGCCGTAGAGACTAGAGACAGGATCAGTGTTTTAAAGTCAGCAGAGTTTTTGGTTGAATATTGCATTTATTGTCAGATTATACCATTTTGACGATTGAATTTGGAAATTCGAGCTGATGGTAATTGTCGATTGGCCGACGTTTTTTTAGCTTCACTGATAACAGGTAAAATTATTGATGGATTTGGTTCACCCAGAACCTGAAGTCAATCAATCAATACAGCTCTCTCACTTCGACAATTCTTTTATGCTATAGATTTATGAATTTTCTTTAAAAAACTGAGCATATGTGTGCCATATGTGAATGGGATAAGAGCCGTAGAGACAGGATCAGTGTTTTAAAGTCAGCAGAGTTTTTGGTTGAATATTGCATTTATTGTCAGATTATACCATTTTGACGATTGAATTTGGAAATTCGAGCTGATGATAATTTCGAACTTGGTGGCGGAGAAGGTTACTAACCGGCGGCAGTGGCTGCAGTGGTGGTAAGGGCAAGGCATCCGGACCATTTGGAGCAGGTCGCACTAGTTAGAGACCAAATACCCAGCTTGCACCCCAAAGGGCACAAGCCTTGGATGGTCCTCACCTGGCGAGTGCTGGATGCCTGTTCGGAAAAAACAGCAAAAATACATTAAACCGTCATAATTCAAGTTTTTCAAACCAAAGCTATTTATGAATGCTTTTGAATATTAGCCTCGGAGAAAGGTCCAAAATCGGCGATGAAAGTTCTGCAAGGATATCTTAGAGAATGCAAAGATCGACCATGAACTTACCGAAGACAAGACCATGACGGTGGCGAAAAGCGCCAGAAACAGCAAAACCTTGGTGTTCATTTTGGTGGATTCCGGTAGTTGAGGTACTGGAAGCTAGAACTTGCTGGAGATGTTTGATGGTTTTTCATCTGCGTGGTTGGCCTTTTATACTAAACAGCCTAATCACGTTAGGGCCAACCAGTGCCTGAGGTCACAGGTGGAAAATTCTTGACTTCGCATATTTTCGCCGAAACTATCGAAATATACAATGCGTCATTGAGGGAAATAATAAATTCGCACCAATCTGCGCCATTTCGTAGCGTTCATAGAAACGAAACGTGTTACCGTTTCACAAAGGGACACGTTGTGCATATAAGTGCTAGACAAGACGCTCCTTTGTTAGAAGTTCTTAGTCTAAAAATCTGGTATGTTTCTACCGACCTAACAGAAATCCTCACAAAAGGTAGTCTTGAATTGGCAAAGTCTGGTACTACAGCCCAAACTTATTTTTGTGCTAGATTCTTGCGCAAGCTTTGGATGGATTGAAAGAACCAATTTAATTGTCATTTTTGTTCATGGGAACTGAACCTGGGAGCACAATGGGCTTCGCGGTTTCTAGAAATGGGAGGTACTTCGCCGATCAGGCTTTGGAAATCATCTGAGATTATGTTGCGGTTACTAATTCATAATTCATTGGTAAACAGCTTATAAGCTGTTTCACAAAAGAGTTCCCAGTGACGTCAAACTGAATTTTTAAGCCAGGTCCCAGTAAAAAAGGTGATGGTTAAGCAATAACCATACACAGCCTGTAACAGAATTAGCTGTGCCCTTTGTTCAGATAAGCAAGTAGAATTTGGCCTTGTAGAAGCTGCGATATAATTGCACCTTCGATGACGTGTGAACCAAGACTTGTCTCTACAGTTGAACTTAACTGAATTTATTTGTAATGCGGGGCAAGGCAATGATGTCGGGTTTGAAGCATCTTCTAAAGTCGATAGAATTTTGGACGCAGGCGTAGAATGATTGAATCAAGGGGTGATAACATGCGTACACGTTTGCTGCATTTCGTGTTGCGACTTTTTCAGGTTTTGCCTTGTCAAATTGGATGGCAATTCGTGTAATTGAAATGAAATTAATCAGTTTTTCCTAAACCACATGAGAATGAGCCTGCCAAGTCAAGTTTAGAGCATAGTATTTCTCCAGCAGTCCTTTTCGTAAAGATATCCAAGACGAGAAAGAGATTTCTCCACTTGTCCTGACTATAAGGTTGGTTACAACGTAAAGTAGATGGCTCTGTGTAATACAGTCAAGAAACTTTTGCCCACGGGATCACGGGCACTAGAACGTTGGTCAGCAGGAAATTAGCGTCACTGACTAATGCAATCATTGGATATTTGTCACTTGATGCTGAAATTCAAAGATGTTCCTGATACAGTGACAACTATTATGGGTATGGTATGAGTTTCAGATCTCTTGCAGGGTGTAAATTTTACCCTCCTACAGTAAATCCGTATATGAAAGCCGTTCGGTGCCGAAGCGCTTCCATAAATGCTAGTTACAAGAATCGAGATTCATTAAAGCAAAGGCTAGGTTGAAAAACTCCAGAAGAGCTGGAAAGCTGCCGTACAGAATTGCATGATTAAGATTAAAGGTTGAGGTTGGGTTACTACAACATAACAATGCTATTTGGAAGCAAATACACAGATGCTCGTTTTATGTAGATTGTGCCGTGTTGCCAATCACAAGAATTAAGTGACGAATAGTCCGTGACCAAAATCAAGTGACAATATTTGATAATGACAGTATCGAGATGCAGAGACCTTTTTGTGCCGATAACAGGATATCTCTTAGTGACGAGATTTGCAGAATCGATTTGTCAATATTACGGAAAAATCCTGTACGATATGCTATCAAAAACCATTAAGTATTTCCACGAGCTACGCGTTTGTTTAGTTGAAAATTCAATAATTTATTGCGAGGTTCCGACAGTTTTTAATGAAGGTAACTCAAATGGAAAAGATGATTAATTAACCGGCAGCGGTTGCTGCAGTGGTAGTTAGGGCAAGACATCCGGTCATCCAGGACTGGTTGCACAGACTGCTTGTAAGAGAAAAGACACCCATTTTGCATCCCAAGGGACACGGTCCTGCAATGGTTCTTATGTGGCGACTGGGTGAGGCCTGTTGACAACCACAGCAAAGACATATTAAGTTTTCATAGTTGATATTAGAATAATAAGTTTTCAAAAATTTTATTATTCGTTAGAAGCCTGATTCTTTTGACGATCAACTTACCGAAGACATAACCATTATGGCGGCGAAAAGCGCCAAAAAGAGCAAAACCTTGGTGTTCATTTTGACAACGGTGCGTAGTTAGTTGAAGATTGAAATTAATATTATTTGAAGATGTCTGATTGGTTCTAGGTTCTGGAGCTAGCTTTATATACAAAAACGTTCGGGGAATGAAGACCGATCTCACAATCGAGATCGAATCTGCCAATCTTTTAATTCTCATTATCTTACACACAACGTATTTCAAGATCCAAAGTTTTGCGTCATGATATATACAACAACGGTGGATTCTTCATACCCGAAATTGAATAGAGTTCGCAGATTGCTCTTTAATTGTATTCAGAGACAAGAGGCTGTTTTTCGCCAGTGTCTACGAAGTATTTTTCACATTAATATTTGAACAATGTCTTTCTGTCACAAATTCACTAACTCACAGCCAAATGGGGAACCTTGTAAATGTTGACGCAACAACTTGCAGACATTATCCTATGTGCTTGTGTCTGCCGGAGCAGTTACATCATCAGAAGATTGTAAGAGACAACAATTGATTTTACCAAACTGCGTAGATAGTTTCAAAAAAGATGTGCGTTCAACTCTGCCTTTGTTCACCTGCTATTCATACCTTTGGATAACAGATTTAAATGACGTCAAATTCGATCGTTCTAATAAAAGCCATTGTCGACACAGATGGAATGTATTAATGAAAATTGATTATCAATATTTATTAAAGTCCCGACTGATACTCAGTGTGATGAAGGCATAACTATATCAACTACCGTAGGTTTGATTTCACACTTTAGCCTATTACAATTTCAATTATGCCTACTTCACCCCTGAGTCCTTTCTATTACCTTCAAGTTTTACCTCTCCATTAAAGTAGCCTGTCGGTAACGAATATCTTTGAGTGCAAATCAAATTCAGCCCAGCTAAGGCGTCAGAGCTTTACGTTAGGCTTTCCTTGGTTTCTCCTTTGCAGTCTTTTTAGAATCCTTGATGGTTTTCACCTCCTCTTTAGCTTGAGGTCCAGCTTCCTGAGTAAACTTAATTTGATCTCTGACAGCCGGGTCAGCATCAATCTGATGCACTTTCGGGTGCCCTGTGTCCGTAGAAGTTATGTCTGTCTCACTTTTTTGCCTGGTGATTATCGTAGTGGCTCGCCTATTCTTTTGCTCGAGTTCAGCATCCGAGTCCGAATCGTCTGACACCTCATCCAAATGCCCGCCAACGGTTAAGATGTACATGAAAGCACCTAGGGCTGCTCCAAAGAAGTTCTCAAACAGAACCACGCAAGACCATGCCCTAAGATTTTCAAACCACCTTGTTTATAAAACTCATATTTCTCATTTCTCGTTCATGTTCATGCCGAAATTAATTTATGGCATCATTTCAAACTTATCCTACAGTATCTCAAGTTCTCGTGGCAACTCACACAACAGGCATGAAATCTGTTTCAGCAGTGCAACCTATTGTGAGAGCGGCAAGCTTTGACATTTCCTTCGCAGGGTTCATTGGGGTGGTGAAGGTCAGTCCCATGATGGACTCGAGGGATTGCACGATGATGGCTAGGTATAAGGGCAGCAGGTACGAAGGCACACCCAAATTCCGCTTATCAATCATAGCGAACACGGCCATGATGAAAATTGTGGTAACAACAACCTAAGAGAGAAAGAAAACCTCCGTTACGTATTTTTTTTAACACTCACTATTTTTGAGCTCATGTTCAGGGTGGATGCGACGTTACCCCTCCGATGATGAACGTCGCAGATGCTAATTTTTGGACACGGATAAGGGCCTCACAAGGATGATGATTGTTCACAGCGGCATCAGAACTGAAGGCGTCTGTTCTGCCTGGAAGACAAAATCAGATGAATTCCAGTACAAATTCCAATAAGTAAAACAGTGCAATGGAAAAACTGGACATTCTCTTAGATGCAAAGCACAGGAGAGCAAGAAACTATCAAGTTACTATTCATAGCAGATCAGTGAGGTTTGAGGGCAAGCAAAGGTAAGGAAAGGGCTTTGAATTACTCCAGTATGTCAAAATGCCTTAGCAGAGATCCAATGTATCCACCAATCATCTGTGACAACCAGTAAATCGGTAGACGGTACCAAGGGACTTCGCCTCCAATACAGAGGGCAAAGGTCACTGCAGGGTTCGCGTGTGCACCTACATTAGTGGTGTAGCGTTAGCGTAGCAGAAGACTCAGTAATGCTTTTTTTTGTCACGAGGAGAATAAACATCCACCGTACATGTAAGGCCCACTGGCGGCATTAGTTATATTAAAAAAGTATAAAATATAGAAAGTAAATGAGAAAACAATCATCACCTGTTATTAGGACGGCAATCATGAGCGCCATCGTTGTTCCGGAGAAGGCCCGGTAACGATTTATAATGTCAAGGGATCTGAATTCCTCTATCCTCCCGGCTACGATGATAAGCTGCAAAATTCAAAAAACTAATAATTAGCAGTTTTGCAATCAGGGATGAAGACTGTCTGAAAGGCATGGCAAATTTTCGAAAGATGTTGATTAGGAATCAATTAATGAGATATCTCCGGTGACATTGCTGAGCCCTTGTACTCGAAATTAAGTAAGTTTTTATGAGGTGACAGAGAAAGTAAAAGTGAAGTTTTAGGACCTACACAAAGAATCAGCGTGCCGAGAAATTCGAACAAGGCTGATCTTACGATTTCGCTTTTGATCTTGCAGCGTTCTCTCACACATGCCCAGAGTCGGCACCGGCGATTTTTGTCTGTCGGCTTTAAAACCTATTAATTACTTCATCATAATGAGAACTGGGGCAAAAACTACTGCAGAATCCTCCAGTCAGACTGACATAAGATTGCCCCAATGGAACAATTAGCACAGAAGACAGTTAGGATTGTCGTTTTACAGGTAAAGGGTGGCTTACATTTTTTTGCTCCAGGGATATCAGGTGCTGCGTAGATATTGTCTGGGTACACGCGGTTGTTACTCCTACGCCTTGTGTAATTCATCTTGTAGTCTAATTTCTTAATTCTCACTAATTAATTAACACACGGTGGTAACAGGTGATGGTGACGAGAAGAATTAGCGCCAATTGGTTAAGTTGGGAGGACCAAAAAAGACAGTTTCTTCTATCGTTGTTTAAGTTTTTCTTGGCTAATTGTTGCTTTAGGGCAGCTTTTATTGCTTTAGAATCCAGAAAATGATTATATGAAGATATGACAACACATCACTTTGTCTCCATTTAAGAACCCCGCCTTCAGTAACGAATGGACTTTGGGAATTGTGATTAGTGGTTGCCATGAGTTCTTAAGAGTTCAAAATTAATGATAGATTGACAGTCGATAGCTGTTCAAAAAAACGTTGTATTTTGCCCTGCCATGCAACTTTCAATTTGATGTATGCCGCACGCTTCGTAACCACTTGTGCCTGATACTATACCGCTGTGACACATGCATAAGTGAATTCTTGTAATCTTGATATTCAGAGAAAACTCAAATGGAAAAGAATAGCTGATATCATATCAGGTTTTCTGTAGCAATAATTGCCTTTCGATTAGTGTACTGCTATTTTGAACGGTCAAATTCGAATTGCATCATTTACATGTCATCATAACCAGTTTCCGTACATTTGTTCTGATAATTTTCTATAGGTTGTTTTGCGACCTTTAATTCCTCTGTAACTACACAGGTAATTCTTGCTGGTAAACTGCAGTAAAGGTAATACAATTACAACAGAATTAAGCTGCAATGTATGTGGCTATGCCGTAACAACCTGAAAAACTCAGGCAATTCAAAGCCCTTATATGTCTTAGCTGAAACAGGCACCTCTTGTAAACAACACTGCAGGTATTACTGGTACTGGCAGTAATAATTGGCGGCAGCCAATTACAGAAAAATGAGAAAATAAATTGCCCTCACGTTTTTGTATCCGGCGGAAATTCCGATTACATGATACGCCAAATGGTACATAACGACTTAGGGCTTTGGTGATCAGGGACCCGATATGATGCTTTTCGATAACAAGGCTATAATTGACTTTTTGCGTCCCAAAGTCAAATTTTGGCTTACTCGTTTGTGTATTCGATCATTGACGCTCGGTAGCGTGGCACTTTGGATACATAAAGCTCAAACTCAGGTGAGCCTTAACTTAACTGAAGGTGACTTCATTCTCCAACCGAAAATGCCTGCCTCACACGTTTTATACACGGACAGAATGCGAAAAAATCTTCGAATCGCAATGAAACTGGGGCAGATTTTGCAGGTACATCCCTACAGGTGGAACGACAGGCTACAAAAACCAGAAAAAGTTACAGGAATAAGGTACACTTTGTGGATTTTGAACGTAACTTTAGCTCTGACACACTCAATCTTGATGATTTTCCGGTGCTGCTACACGATTTCAGTGAATGATCTACCAATACATAAAAAAATGCACTACGTAATGGTGACCGCCTTCTACGGCTTCATCCCCGTGGTGCAGACTACGTTGATTTTGAACCGGCATGTGTTCCACGTCTTTGTTCGTAAATGTATGGTGTACTTTTACAGCTTTGAAGGTGAGTGAAAGTTGAAATGAGTGTAACGTGCTGAAGGTAGTAAAAAGTCTATTGTCTCAAATTGCAATAACGGCTTTTCTCATTACAGAAAAATACATCGTTTTCAACGCGAAAACCCCGATGATCATCAAGGAATGTACCCTGTTCGAGATCTTGACAGCGCTGTCCTTTTGGTCTGAGGGGGTGATGCTAATTGTACCTGCGTTACTTTACCCGGATTCCCCCGAATCGGTTGTGTGGCTCGTACAACATTTCGTCGACCAGCCATCGAACAGGCATCAGCAGCGGCCATCTTGGTTGACCTACGGGATCTCAGCAGGGTACCAGGCCATCATCCTGAGTAATTTGACCCAATGGTCCGTTCTCCTTGTGATTTGCTGGTTTAACTGCATATTTCCTGCTCTGGTCATCTTAAAGGAGTTGAGGTAAGATTTGGCAGGGTCAGTACTCTCTTCAGATACTTCAGCATGGGGGGCTTGGGATTAGCAATGTCCACAAACAGTTAAATTGATCAATATTTTCTTTTTCAGTAAAAAGAAAGAAATTTCGAGAGGCAACCTGGACACGGACAGGTTCGAAGTGTACGAGCACTTGACAGCAATAGTTAACGAGACAAATGCCATGTTTCATGGGACCGTTGCCGGGGGCGAATTGGCTTTCATAATGGTGACAATATTGGGAATTTATTGCGGCATCCGTGTTGGTGGCGTCGTCGGGGCCATTGCTGGCTTCATTGGTTTTGTGGCAGGGCTGTTTTTGATGATATTCTTAGCCTTTTTCGCGGATTTTGTAAAGCTTTCGGATTGAGCTGCTAATGGAATGGAAACGAGACGCTGTTGTACAAGGAAAGTATTTTAGGACAAAACTGAGAGCCATGCAAAGACTCAAGATGCGAATCGGAGGGTACTTCTTCATTGACAAATTAATTGTGCTAACTGTTTGCAAAATTTTGTTTGATAGTATCGTCAATGTGCTTCTGATAGGATAATATTTGCAAAAAATGTTAGTACCATGGAGTCCAGCACAATATTCAGTTTCAGTAGTCATTACAACGGAGATCCTGCTTCTGAGAGTCAACTAAGTTGGGGAACTTTTAAATTTTTTAAAGATAGGAAATATTTTTTCTGTTTAAATTTTTTAGGGCATGCAAACTTTGTGTTAAAAAATTTCAAAAAAACTCTTAAAAAGTGTTACTTAACACCTTACGTTTCATTAAGAATACATTAGACATGAGTACAAGGGCCAGTTTAATTTGGGTCTCTTAGTTAAAATGAAGGAATGCATTGAGACACTGAGCAATAAAGAGGCAAAATTAAATAAGTTTTTGCACCTCGAAGCATGAAACTTCGTTTAAAAATAATCTATCATCGCTAATAGGTGCTCAGTTCTAAAAATGGCTGTGCAACCTCAACTGTGTGACGTCACCTAAAGATACGCAAAACGCCACAATATGAATGGCGCTGCTTCAAAACAGCCAGAGAAGAATGACCAATCACCGCCAAGTCGTAGCAGATTTGCCCAATTCTTTAGGAAACTTAAACGAAAACACAAGGACACTCCCACCTCGGAAGAGCATTCGGACAAAACGTATAGCAAAAGGCACTCTACTATCACAGCATCCTCATCAGGTCATTTGGAAGAAAGGGGAGACTTCGGCCCGGACGGCAAGCATGCCAAGGCAAGGGGTCCACTTCATGAAGACACAGCCAGTAGAACTGATCATGAATCAGACTCTGGTGTTCCGAAAGCAAATCACCATGAGACAAAATCTGGAATCGAGACCCATCAAATCGGGACTAACGACGACAATGATTTCTTAGACGTAGAATTTGGGTTTGAGCCCCATCCAGAGATCGAGCCCAACCAAGTCATTTCTCACCCTCAGTTGCGTCGTTTCATCGGAATCGGGTTTTCTCTTCTGTCAAGTTGCATGTTTGGCATGGCCGCCACTATGATTCGTTTCGCGGAAAATTATCATCCGTTCGAGGTCACATTTTGGAAGTTTCAGTCCATCATGTATCCGTCGATTGTGATTTTGCTTATTGAGAAACTTTATTGGCATATGCGACCCTGCAAAACCTTGTGTCCTTTGGTGCGATGCGTCTGCCAAAGTGAAAAAACTCAGTTTCGGTGTTGTGAAAGTGAATACTGCAAGTGTACAGTCTGAGAAACTGTATTGGCATATGCGACCCTGCAAAACCTTGTGTCCTTTGGTGCGATGCGTCTGCCAAAGTGAAAAAACTCAGTTTCGGTGTTGTGAAAGTGAATACTGCAAGTGCACAGTCGCAATTGAGAAGGACGAGGATTTTAGGGAGAAGATCAAGACTTTAGGATATCTCACGGTAAGAAGTTGGTTAACCTATTCATGTGGCTGTGAGCTCGGCCTGTCCGAAGTAATTGAACGCTTCTTCTTAAATGAGGGTGGCTGTTATCTGCAATTAACCTGTCAGAATTGGTGGTTGAATAGCTTCGAGCCGTTGGCGGCACGGTATCTCAAGTGACCCACCACTTTGCAATCGAACACATCGGAGCGGGAAATGCCACTGCCATTGGATTCAGCCACCCTATCTTGGTCTCTATTCTCGCTTGGTTATTTCTTGGAGAAGAATTCGGCTACATCATTGCTGTTGCCATTGTGCTGGATTTGGTCGGACTTGTCGTTATGGCCAAGCCGGTTTGGCTGTTTGGTGAGCAACCGGAACCAGCCGGTCTTATGGGAACAGGGGGTAAATACTTTGACCCGAAGAGCCGAAGTGTTACTGTGAGTTTCTTGCATTAGTGGATCAAATGAAGTTGTACTTGAGTGAGCTGTAAAGGTTTTGACTCCACTTGCATTTTGTTCATTTCAGCTCGGAGTAATTTTTGGAGTTTCAACA
>VRMD01003331.1:0-11153 GCA_009872375.1 Sminthurides bifidus | reverse complement strand
CACACCTACTACCTCGATTATCTCTTGCCAAGTCGAATATGGTCCCACTAGTTTCTTGAACCAGGTTAAGATCCGAATGGATAGTTGCAAACGGACAATGCCCCTAGTTACTCGTTAAAAAGTTCTTTCACAGTAGCGCAAATTTCGTTGTAGCCATAGGAAATGTCCTTGGATTCCATGAAACGAGAGCAAATGGCGAATCGGAGAATGTAAACTCCTTTAACCTTGCAAGGAACTATGTGGATGTTCCCACGGTCGTTGATGCGTCTCAGCAGCTTCTCATTGTCCTCGTTAGAATGGTTCTAAAATGAATAATTCGTTCGACAGCAATTATTGTCAGTATCAATTTATCCCGGAAACGACCTTACGAACGTTCACATTTTACCTTCAGTTTAAAGCAAATGAGTCCCATACTCACAGGGGTAACGATTTCAAACCTCTCATCTTTCCCCATGATCTGTCCGAATTCCAAAGCGAGTTTGACCTGATGGCGAATGTGTTCCTGGATTCGCTTCACTCCGTAAATCCTCAAGACGAACCAGAGCTTAAGAGAGCGGAAACGTCTTCCCAGGGGGATTTGCCAGTGCTGCGTGAAGAAATTACAAAGCAAATGTTCGTGATTTCCACCAGATGCTCAGGTTCTCATTCAAATACAAAGGAATCTTAATAACTCACTCTGTAATCGGGAGCTTTGCCTTGCATGTCGTGTTTTAGATACAATGGATCCACGTTAAAAGCGTCCACTAAATCATTTGCATGCGTGACCCTAGGAAGTAAAACACAGAATTTGTCTAGAACTGCTTAGGATTCACAATACAATACTTTCTGTCGTTTCTGTGAACCTCAATCAAAATAGCAGCAATAGCAACCAACTTACCACATAGCAGAGCAGTCAAAATTAACCAGCATCCACTTGTGAGGGTTAAAGTTGAAAGATTGAGCTTTCTCAACCCCCTTCATGTAGTGACGATATTCTTCGCATACAAACGCAGACCCTGATAAGCAACGGAACCAAGCTCAATTTAGCATCAAGTTTTTGGAACATATGCGAAAGTGCAAAAGCCAAAAAAGACCTACCAGCGTAAGCAGCGTCGACGTGCAACCAGACGCCTTCCCTCTCGCAAACTTCCCCCATTTCGCTCAAGTTGTCAAAAGCGCAGGTGTTGGTTGTTCCCAAAGTTCCTACGACCTGAGTGAAAATTAATGCTGTTTAGAATTCCCATGCACTGTATGGAACTCTCCAGGCATTGGCCGACACTTACAAAGAATGGAATCAGCCCCTTAGCTCTGTCTTCATCGATAGCTTGCTGCAAAGCGTCACCCCGAACCCGGAAATCCTGATCCACTTTCACCAGACGAATTTTCACCCCTCCCAACATTGCAGCTCGTTCCACGGAAGAGTGAGATTGTTCTGTAAGAACGAACCACGAAAATTAAAAAAAATCCCAGATGTCAGTGACACTGACACTACCGAGGGGTTTACTGGACACCAATGGTTTCATTTGCTGAAAGCCGGAGAAGAATTGTCGTTGAAACCATCTCACCTGAAGTGTAAGCAATGAGCTTGGACATAATAACGCCGTCTTCTTCGCCAGTCTTGGGCTTGAGCTCACGAAGGATTTTCGCTCGAGCTGACAGAAGAGCTACAAGTGTTGCTTCACTGGCGGTGCCCTAGGCATGACAATTAAAGTGAAATTACGATTCCAGCTTTTAAAACAGAAGAAGCTGAGGTCGAACGAACGACAGTAACTTGACCAGAAACCAAGAAATCTGAGAACACGAGTCTTTAAAATTCTTAACTACCAAGCCTTACCTGAATCACGCCACCCCCACGACCATTAGACTCGCTTGCCAAGAAAATCGGTGGCAGGTCAAGCATTTTCCCAAGCCAGTCCATCATCACGACCTCTAGCTCCGTACATGCCGGTGAAGCAATCCAAGTAAAGCCAATGCAACCAATCGCTCCACTCAGCATATCAGCTACAATCGCAGGATACGAGTTCGCGGTCTGGGAAATAGGCGTGGAACTGGGGGTGGTGCCAGTGAGTGACCCCGGGCATGATGACTCGCTCCAGGTCCTTCATCACATCTTGCCATTTCTCCCCGTCTTCCGGTGCTTCGGTAGGGATCAGGTCCTTCAAGTAGCCAGGTTGGACTGTCGGCAAGACCCTCCTGGAAATCAGAATGTGGGGTCAAACATAAAATGCGACCTTTGAAGGACTTGGTGCTTTTGCCACCAAGACATGGCTTAAGTAGGTCATCTGTCACTAAAACGTTTACGGAAGCGACATTCCTAATGTCGGAATGAGATTGAGGAAGAAAGCAGTAGCGTCTACATAATACAAATCCAGCGTCACCGACCGGTGAGTTTACAATCAGAAAAAAAGCATCTCGGATGAATTTAGCTTTCGCGAATGATGCGTACTTGATTTGCCACGATCTTGTGACTGATCTTCACATCTTGAGATTTTGATGGCGCAGTCTCGTTTGTGGCGTTTTCTGCATGTATTCATTTGCATGGTCCTCTCCCCCTATGCTACCTTATGTATTTTGGGTAGGCATTATGAGGAGTGTGCTCTCTCTGAATCGAGTGCCAAGCACGCACTACACTGTCCAACATTGACATTCTTAAGGAGAATATGGAGGAGAGCAGAAGTCGAGAATTGGTCTGCTGAGAGAACGCCCGTAAGGATCATATGTGAAAGAAAAAGTTGAGTTCAACGGAACTATTTTGTTATAAAAGAAATCGCAGCTTGCATTGAAAGATGAACGTCTTCTGCGAATTTAGTCAATTTTGAGTGCATTTAGGCTATCGAGTTTCTAATTTAAGTAATTTTTTTGTAATTATAAAGTTAAACTGTTCAGTTGAAGTCAATATTTATTACAGTGAATTTGACAGTGGGGGTCTTTGTCCTTTTTAATTGGAGTCAATATCGGTGATCTATTTGATTCTTCATGATTGTGACCAGTAAGCTATGAACGAAGTTTTCTCGCAGCTACTGTTTGCGTTAGAAACTGTTGGATTGAACTCAAAATGGGCATAAAACCGTATCTGTGTCTAATTGCGAATGGGTTTCATTTTTCAGGGAACTTGGATTTACTGGATTGAAGTGCAATTGAATAGACTTTCAGTGGAGAGGATTGAAAAAGAAACGGACGGACTGATATTTAGAAGTCTCGTTATGTCAGTGTGATAGCACCTGGTGAAATGTTGAAAAGGAATTACAGTGGTAGCTGATATTGAACATGTTCGTTAAAACCGAAGAAAGTAGATTTCCCAGCAACCTGGAGTAACTTGAAGCGGACTATTGAAGGCGTCGTAACGCTTTCCAAAGTACCCAGGGTTGAATGGAACGATAGGTTTACGTAAGCACTTATGCACTGAATCTTGATTGTAGATGTTTTTGAGCACTGAAGATTCGTACTAGTTTTGCTTTAACAGAATAATATTTTGTTGCTCCAAATTACAGGGACGTTTACTCCTTATGTGTCGCACATCCCGACCCTTACACGACGCAGTTGTACGAAGAAACCAGGCTGCTATTAACTTCTCATGTGCAGAACTTGAGGGAGCAAATTCAACAATATGAAAACAACTCGGATCTTCTCAAAGTTTACCACGAAATGTGGAATAAGTACAGTCAGGGCGTTACTTATTTAAATAAACTCTACTCGTAAGTGGAACACCAATTTTTTGTTGCTACCATGAAGCATAGGTGCGGTAGGGATAGATATTTGACTGTCTATTCAACCAAATGCTACTTTTTACCTTCATTAGATATTTAAATCATCAGCATGTCAAGAAAAGCAAAATTAGCGAAGCGGACCTCACATACGGGGGATTGCCAAGTGATTTGCCTGGTCCTATGGTAGAGATCGGCGAGCTTGGTATGACTGTGTTTGAAGACTGTAGTAATCAAATCCTGCATGATGGTACGCTAATTTTTAACTCGGTTTTGACGCAGGTCTAAGTATATGGAGAATTGAGATGCTTGAAGCTATCAAAAGGAATTTAATTGAACTCGTGCTTGAAGCAATAAGAGTGGATAGACGAGGCGACTCTGCTGTGCCTACTACTTGTGGTTAACGGCGTTATTCAGTCATTTGTTGCTGTCGAAGATCCTAAACAACGAGTACCCGGTGATCCATCGTCACATTTAACGGTAGGTAACAGTTTTATAATAGAACTACATAAAGTTGATGAGTAAAGTGAGCTGACCATCCAAGAATCGGCATTCAGCACTATGGCGTTGGTGGTTTATTTCCATAGTTTTATGAAAAGTCATTTGAGGAGCCTTTCCTGGAAGACACTGGGCAGTATTACCAGAAGGAAGCTAACAAGCTAATTGATAGCTGTAGCGTATCGGAATACATGGAAAAAGTCATTCAAAAGCTACACGAAGAAGACATGAGAGCGAGACGTTATTTGCATCCTACGTAAGTTTGCATGAATGTTGCTGATTAATGATTTTGCCTAGGGTCAAAATGGAGCTAATTTTTGGCTTTAATCTTGTTAATGCAGGTCTTATCGGAAACTCTCAGACTGAATGCCATCGGAGATTAGTTAGTGACCATGTGTCATTACTTCATGCGGAGTGCTTGCAAATGGTAGAGAACGATAAAAGGAAAGACTTGTCGAACATGTACCTCTTATTGAAACCACTTCCTGGAGGGCTGACGCATTTAGCCGATACTTTTGAGAAGCACATACTCAGCAAAGGCATCGATGCTGTCAAGTCTATGAAGCTTGAGACTGCTCATGTGGATTTCGTCGAAAATATGTACGCTGTCCAAAAAAAGTACAAGGAAATCGTTTCTACTGTTTTTAACACGGACCACCTTTTCTTAACTGCACTGGATAAAGCTATGGCTAAGGCTATTAACTGGAGGGGACAGACAGCTAACCCAATTCAAGCAAAACTTCCTCCATGCAAAAGCCCAGAGCTGGTAAGGTTCTATCACTTGGTTTACAGATGTAAAGTATATTTTTGTATGAAGATGGATGCAAAATATTGACTGTTAACTTGTTTTTGCAGTTGGCAAAGTATTGCGATGCCTTGTTAAAAAAGTCTACCAAAGGGTTTTCGGAACACGAAGTCGAACAGAAGCTCAATAACTCAATCGCCATTTTTAAATACTTGGAGGATAAGGACATATTCCAGAAGTTCTACTCCAGAAATCTAGCACGAAGATTGATTCATCAGTTGAGCAACTCAATGGACGCTGAGGAAGGAATGATCAATAGACTAAAAGTATGTTATGCTTCTTGCATTTATCAGACTGATGAATAGAAAATTTACTAAGTGCTTAAGACACTATTCTTTGACTTTTGCAGCAAGCCTGTGGGTACGAGTTTACAAACAAGCTCCATCGTATGTTCACGGATGTCTCTGTATCGACAGACTTGTGCAATAAGTTCTCCGCTTATCTTGCTTCAGAAAACCTCACTACCGGAGTCGGGTTCAGTGTCTCCGTACTACAGCAAAGTGCCTGGCCTTTGCAGTCAAATGTGCCAGTTCAAGTACCCCAAGTGCTTGAAAAATCTGTTCATATAGTAAGTTACCTTTTTCAAAGGCATACTAACCCCTCAAAGTTGTCATATAGAATTTAATCTAATAAAACGGTTTGTTTCTTTCAGTTTGAGAAGTTTTATGCAAAGCAGTTCAACGGACGAAAATTGACATGGCTTCATCATCTCTCTACGTCTGATGTGAAGTTAAACTATACGAAGCGAACATACTTTATCACCATGCAAACCTTGCAATTAAGTCTGCTCATTCATTTCGAGGAACAAGACGTGATTACATGCAAAGAGCTTCAGGAGTTGACGCAATTAAATGACGACGCTTTCACTCGACATTTGCAAAGTTTAGTGGACTGCAAATTACTTCTCAGCTCAACAAAAGTAAGAGCATGGTCTTAATGAAGTATGTCCTCACACTTAAATACCAGCCATAAATTGCAATATTTTGTTTACAGGAACTGACGCCTGATACTGCAATTGAGCTAAACTCCAGCTACGCCAATAAGCGGAGCAAGTTCCGAATTTCAGGAGCTATGCAAAAAGAAACCCCACAAGAGGTTGAGCACACGTTCGCAAGTGTAGAAGAGGATCGTAAAATTTTCATTCAAGCTGCCATCGTACGAGTTATGAAATCTAGGAAAGTCATTAAACACAACGTTCTGATCGACGAGGTAAGATATGCGTCAATTACTCTAGTGTGATTAAGATTTATGACTTTAAGTCAGTACTTAAAAGCCGTCTTATCATGCTTCCAGGTGCTCCGTCTAAGTGGTGCTCGTTTTACCCCGACAATACCAGTTATCAAGAAATGCATAGAGACATTAATTGAGCGACAGTATCTAGAGAGAACTTCTAACTCAACGGATGAGTACAGCTACATGGCTTGAAGACTTTCAGAATACGGTCCAATTCATTAGCAGCAACAACTTTTTCATCACATTTTTCAGCGAATCTCGCAGTACATCTGGTATGCAAGTATGACTGGTCAACTCAACTGTCAAGTACCCATGGACCAGAACATTACACGTATATATGAAATAGCCAAGTCGGGAATTGGTGATAAATTAACCTTGTTTGATAAATTGAGCATTGAACGCATTAAACCGGAAATTGTGGATTTGAAAAATTGTTTCAGCTACCTTAATGTATCAACAAGGCGGTCAAAGTAAGCATTAGCAACCACAAGATCTACAGCGTTACCTGTCCCGAATTCCATCTAAGTAGTTCGTGATGAAGTCCAGCATAGCAGCCCCAAAGTCCTTGAATTCCTTGCTATCCATATTTACTCAGTTAACTGTAAAACAAACAAAGACGAACAAATGTACGCATCTGAAGTATTTTACATTTAAGGTTTTTGTTAAGTTCAGACTTCGAAGATTCAACTCAAAAGAAAATGTAGGTCAACTAAATTCAGCCCATTTCCGCTCATGGAGTAATAGAAAGCGCCCAATGAAGTAAACCATCCCTTTCCGTTATCATGCTTATCAGATGACAGTTTCGTTTCATCGCTATCTCGCTTCTGCTGCCAACCCTTAATAGAATCCACAGGAATGTTTGTTTAAGCCTAAGTGACGCTGCTGCTCGTACGTAATGTTGCCAGTTCATCGCATCAAACTCAGCTGAGTAAGCTGTAATCAAAGGAAATGATGGAATCTGGCAAACTGTTGAATCTACTATGCACCTGATATGTACATTTCTCGAATCCCTGACACTCTCCAGAACCCTTTTGCATCCCAACATTGTAACCAGAGGATAGCATTAGCATTCTTGTCTGGAATTCTCACTCTTGTTGATCTTCACGCACCCAGCCGTTATATTCTACAAGTGCTTTCTCCAACTTCTCCCATGTACCTGTTCTCTTTCTCTGTGCTAGGTCGGAGAAACCCCATTTATCTTCCCTAGAACGTTTCCCTTTCGCAGCAATGCCTTTTGCAACTCCTGCAGATTCCCCAAAAGGTTCTTGCCGAGAACACTAGACCGTAAGCAAAGTACTGGCTGATTCCGTTTCATAGACTGACTGAATTCTTACTCCATTAAGAGATGAGGGCAATAACGCTCGGGTTCCTGAGAGAGAAAAGATTGCTTTCGCGAGTTCGCAACTTTCTTTCTCCAACTATTAACTTTACCATGTATCGATCTTTCCACTCCTCCCTCGAGCGTATCAAGTGAAAATCTCTGTTCTCTTTCATCTTTTTATACGGCACGTTGCCTCCATTTCCAATTCTGCTACAATTTCCTTCCCTCTTCCTTCATTTCACCGTCTCAAGCTCATCAGTCTTCATCCACTTTTCTCTCCTCCACAAGTTGAAGCTGACCAGATCTAGGTTTTAGCAGCTTATACAATGGCTCAGGTATCTCTGCTTTCTTTTTCCTAGTCCGCCTGTAGTATCTCACCCACGCATGTTTTCACTTCAAGATCTAATGCTTCTACCTACCGAGAACAGGCTAACTTATCAAGTTTGAACTGGTTACCTTCAAGGTGTATTTGCAGTGAAATGCACAAATAATCTAATTCTGATTCCAGTGACCCGCACTAGATTTTAACTCTATTTGACTTGATGGCTGGCCAGAGATAGAACTAGGAGGTGGCCCAATTTCTTCTTCTGCATTCTACTTCCGACACCTCAAAGAAATTGTAGTTAGCCTTGAAACAGTTTATTTTTATCAAACTATCTAGTTTGGGACTTGTCTTCGACTTTTTTCCTCTCCAGCCCACTTCTTACAAGTAGAATGAATTTTTCGCCACCTGGGACATATGAGCCACAAAGTTGCATTAGATTCAAATTCCTGTTTGCACTCTCCTTCAGCTCAAATCTAAAGACCTGTAATCCATTCAGGAACTGACTTTGAAATTGCGGAACATGAGTAGCAACAATTGCGAATTCCTGCCTCTCTCAGTCAGAGGCATGCATGCTTGACGATCCTTGTCCCTAAACGAAATGCTGTGTAGAGATTATTAGCGTAAATTGGCTGGTGCATTGCTCTGAATCACGCCACAGAGGCAGATTCAATAAATAAATAGTTGTTTCGACTCGCATTAACTCAAGCTGTGAGTTCTCAGTCAGTCATTTATGAGCTGTAACAAAAAGTTTGGAAGCGATATGAAAAACGTTAAGCAAACTCATTGCACTCCAAGGATGCAATTAATAAGGGATGTGCTAAAGAGCCAGATATTTCAACAATCTTTTAAAAGATAGATGCGCTGGGCGTGATCTGCACCAAAGATCCATTAGTTCTAGCCTATTCAGAGACCATGGGCCTTTTGCAAGCCTTAGATTGGTGAAGTGTTTCAGTTCCGATAGAGCCAATTATAATTGGCAGTCAAGCCTTAAATGAAGAACAGTTCAACAGGTTGCCTTACGGACTTGCGATTGTTTGAGAGAGTCTACAACCTCATGACATAGGTTCACGCTTTCAGAAACTTCCATAAACTAAAAGTAATACAGCACGCAGATTGATTTACGAAAGAGCAACGTAATTCGAAAGTTAATGAAAGGTTGTACCGTACCTGTCCCTGTGACACTCTAAGCTTGTCGCAAAGGTGGATCGATTATAGCCTTAAGCCAGACGACACAAAGTTATATACAAGAGACGGAGGGAAGTTGGGCAACTCAAATACTTGTTACGAACTTCCTAATTGCGAGCTCTGAGGTACTTTATGAGATGACTAATGCACAAATCTGGCCCCTGGAGAATCTCAGCAGTAGTTGACTCTGCCACGTTTCCAAAGACTCTGAATTTGGAGACTTTCTTTCAGATATTCTTATATGCGATCGTTTCCAGCGGACATGGTGCAAGTGTGGCAGAGACGATTGAAACGAAAAGCTCGAAAGATATAGGTTCTATGAGGCAAGGCTCTCGTTCTCACCCTCAATTGGTAAAGCGGAACTTCTTCGCTTGAACGATTTTACAAGATGCGAGATGCTGCAAGAGTAAGGGGCAACTTGAAACTGGTGAGTTGCCGTCTAAAAGAATAGGTAAGAGCGTTGGTGACTGATGGAACCATTTTGCGAAATCGGAAAAGGTTCAGCATGCAAAAGACATGGATTCTTTCCACTTCCAGGAACAGGTTACACAGCAAAATTATTAATTGAGAATTGGATTACCACGGGCCTTCCCGTTCTAAGAAATACGTGTCAGAGTCGTTGTGGCATAAATCTAGCGAATGATTCACCACCAAGTCTTTTGCTTTAATGGCATTCAGAAGATTCCACAATCGACCGTTTCAACAGCCAGGCCCTTGTTTTTCTAAACAGAGTTCAGGAGGATACAATTGATGTGATTGTGTTTGTAAGGCCAATGCCAAATGAATGGCTATCTCCGTTTTCAGATTTGCCTATTCAGCTAAAAACTTTGTAAATTGACCTTACCTGATGAGAATGGAGAGTATTGATCCAAGCCTGTAGCTGTTTCAATTAGTTGATTATACTGGAGCAGAAGATTACTGAAACACCTGATGACACTTCTCCCACGCGTCTACTATTTGACTTGCCCACTCAGCGACTAACTAACTAGCGAAATAAGTTTGACAAGTGCTCTGATTCTTGATCATTTGATGCTTGATAGATATGTGTGGGATGGTGTGAAAGAATTTAATTGCATCTCCATCATCGCTGATATGTGCGAATTCTGCCACTGCAGAGCTCGAGATGTGTGACCTTACGTAAGAAAGTGATAGCGCGGTCAGACAAGCCAACAAAACGTGTGAGTTTTGGCAGTAATGTCGGCGCAATATAAAGAATTGTGGGCACAGGCATTAAGTTGTGGCTCTTGCATGCGGTCGATAAGTTACAAATTGTATTTTTCGAACTCTACAGGTAAGTTGGATAGTTGCCGTAATTCTCTGATGGACTCAGGGAATGAAAAGAGCTTTGTTGTGACAAGGACCGACTGACTGTGAGGCAAGATGTTAATCAGCCTTGGAGTTTTTTGCAACATGCGCCTTCATGGCATTAATTGCATGGCGCGGCACGACGCGTGAATGCAACTTTAAGTACATGCTTTGAATTGTAAAAACTAACAAGCGGTTAATAAACTGGTAGTTAATGGTCCTTAAATGCGATGGAGTTCGAGTGCGAGACTAACTCGCCGCTGTGACATTCGGAATTTTTTGTCATTTGGTAGTAAATTGGTCATGGAATTTGATGACGGGGGATTCCTTGAACTGAACTTTATGTATGTTTGTTTACATTCGCATAACAATCAGGCAGTAAATCTGAATGCAAAATGCGGCAAGGGTATAAGCACTATGATTTGAAGCATTGGCTGGAGTCTTTGTCAACCCTTTCCCTTGGGTATGTTTATTCATTATTAAATTAAACAACTACGTAAGCTGATCATTAGGTTTGAAATTTGTTCCAGTCTTTACAACCTGGCGTTGTTAAATGTCTCGCCGACTCACTAGACAATGTAAAGAAGGGAATGAGACAATTCAAGAAATTGGAAAAAAATGAAACGTGGTTTCTCTGAGCTAAGTACTAGCAATCGGATACAAGCTGCATACTGCTTTTACAGTAAGCTGTGCGTTATGCACGTGTGAAAAATTAAGTTTTTAAGTTACGATCATGCACGCTAACCTTGATACTTTGAAATACAAAACACTGTCATGATTCATTCGTACTTGGCGATG
>VRMD01003330.1:0-11154 GCA_009872375.1 Sminthurides bifidus | reverse complement strand
GGAGAGTACATGAAATTGTACGTTCGTAGCCTTGCTCACGGTTAAAATTGCGCAAAAAATCCACAAAGATTCGACTTGGATAAACACGATCTTGTTTCACATATCCTCTGTGTGGTCGTTGCGAGGTAGACGTACCTTAATTGCAGCTTACACTTAATTTACAGCAGTGCGAATAAGGCCGCCTCGATTCCTTCTATCTCTCTTCCGATGATCTTGACGTCACTTTGACGCGCTTATGAGACCGTTGGTCCTAGCTGCCATTGAACCTATGTCTTTGTATCAGACGCAACTTTCAAGCTAAGTAATTATTCGTTGTGTTTTTAAACGACGGACAAAATTAATCAGCTCTGTCATTCGTAATTCTGCCATGCGTGGCAGCATTACAATGGAACACTCTTTAATACACAAATAATAACGGTTCTAACTTCTAAGATAGAACCGCCACCTTGCCAGTCTTTCAGACTCATGACTGCGGTCTTTTTGGACGTTCGCCCAATCCAGGTGATACAAGGACGTTTTCCAGTCTCCCTCACCCTTACAGAATTGTTCTTTTGTTACTGGAGGTTAAATAGGGATGAGCCATTGATGTGCTCTTGCAGGTGAGCAAGTCTAAATCCGCAGCCAGGTTGTGGACAAGTTTTGAATGAAATTTTACCTGCTCAACAAATGTGCATCAGGGCGATAGTACGTTGTACAGGAAGATATTAGTTAGTAGAGAACTTTTTGTATCCAGGAGCTTGGCCAGTCTACCGAATCTTTTATGCGTGTTACAGGTTCCAAAAGTTTATTTGACGAAAGACATGAAATCGGACGTGTTCGTCTTGTAAGTTCCCTGAATGGAAGACGTTTCTTGTACGTGAACTACACGGTTTCGGTAGTCACGACAGCGCAGTGTTTCAAAACCGTCTTTCCTGTAACGTAACGAGTTGAAAAATGTTTCGAAAGGGGGTAAAAAAGCGCATTATGACGAGCTAGGCCTTCTCCTCACTAAACCTTGTGATGTGGTGTATGCTCTTTCCGAGGGCGAAATTTCTCAAGTCCTTCTTGAAGATTGACAAAGCGTAACGCTTTTTCACAAGAGCACAAATACGGTTTATCTTTGTCGATTTCTGAGGAATAGGGACGTCATAGACTTGAACGAAATGGTAATGTAACTGGAAACTACTGGAACCTATCATATTCTCCTCGAATAATTGTGTTTTCTCTCACGGTCTCTGAGTCTTAGAGCTGATGAGATGCAGTTCCTGTCCTGTGCTCCGAGTGTGTGGTACGTGAAACGTTGATGGCGTTTAAATATGAAATGTGATGTGCTATTACTTCACTTCACGGGCTCATGAGAATCACGTCAACTTTCATTCTTTTCTGCTAGTGCAAACCTATTATTCAACACCATCTACTTTCCACAAAGTCGTCATCACGTGGAGTTCCTCTCTGACGGTATACAATTTAAGATAATCAACTCTTTCCCCCATACCTTTGTTTACCACAGCCACACGGATTGTAGTACAGGCTCTTGCATGTTACCTGGCTGGCACTATTCTAAGTTTTTGGTCTCACTGTAACTTCTTTCTGCGCGTCCTACCGCACCTTGAGAGGTTCGAGAAATTGCTTACAGGTACACGGTGGAATCAAATACTCAAGTACGAACATTGAATCAAAATCAGGATGCGGGTTCTCTCGTCTGCCGATGCGGATCTGAGGAATGTTTTCTCTGCATGGATGAAATGATAATAAATGTGAAATTTTAATCTTTTGTTTTCCCTTATGCCTGCCTCAACTCGAGAGATTTTCAAAAGCGCCTCAAGAGACTTGAGGTAAGTCGTTTCGATGCTAATGCAATGCTAATCTTCTTCAATCTGTACTCAGAGTCACAAAATATAATGTTCAACGACTCGGAACCGGGCATGCGGATTAGATAAGGTCGGTGGAACGCCATCGCGAGGGTGTTCTAAGTCAACCACATTCATTTCGACAAACAGGATGCACAAAACCGAAATGCATAAACAATTCAAGCCAAGATCTGCTCAACATGACTAATAAGCAGCTGTGCAACTCTTGAACTCTTTTACCGGCCACAGCATGGAATATGGACAATGTGCAGGGCTCCATCAGGATATTTCATTCCAATCTTAAATCTGATTTAGGACAGATGTACACCGAGCAAAAATTCTGACAATTGCAATTACTAACACCCTCATACTTGTATGACGGTCTAATCTTCACCGTATCATAAGTTGGGGGTCGGAAGGATAAGAGAAATTCAAAACCGGCATAATTTTATTCCTTGGTTTAAAACATGGTATTAATTCTAATGGGATTACACAAAGTAGCACTCATTCGGAACATCGTCCTGCCTCACTATTTAAGAGGACCCTCCTATACTACTATGGTCATGCGTAATTGTCCCAAATGCTTTTCAGGCAGCCAAAATGACTACTTTCGATGGCATAGTTAACGAGTCGACGACAAGCAACTTCGCATATTACATCTCGCCGACTGCAACTGATGCGGTAAGGTGAACTACAAGTTGATCTCGGGCTCAAGCAAGGATGAAATGACAATGTCTTCTCAATCTTAAAACTTGCGCCAGCCTCGCCCTAAAAATCACGATTGACGGCCCTGGCCGCCATGGATTGAAACACTGTGAAAAAAGGGGGTACGAATCAGTTTCAATCAACCACGAAATGGGTTATTGTCTTTGGAGTTACGTGTATATAAAAGACCAGATATTACAATTATCATCTTTGGGCCTCAAACAAGTTGTCCACCTCACAATACACATTCTGTGACATAACTACCGATAGCTGCGTCAACATGGAACAGCTGACGGTATTAATCAATTTAAGATAAAAATGCTAAACACTGCATGCCTTCAGGATGGAATATCAAGTACTAGGGGTACCCATATTTCTACATGTAAGTAAAATCTGCGTGGTTAAATAAGGGTCTTATGCAGCATTTGAGGATAAGTAACACGTTTCTTCAGACAGATTTAACGGAATATGAGACCGTTAAAAGCTTTGGTGAGAAACACAGCTTTCAAGATAGAGGATTTGCAAACCCAAGTTCACTGGACTGCGTAAAAGTACTTGTGCTTAAATGCAAAAGCTGTAAAGCCCTTCAAGAAGCAGCAATATGCTCCTTTAATAGATGGTGTAAGGTAGAATTAAAACGTCTAATTTGACAAGTAGGATAAGAGCCGGCATGTGGAGTTGCATTGACCGTTATATACGAAGAGGAGTTGCGGCGCGTCGGGATTTAATTGTAACTTTGTTGGCTAACTTGTGGCGGAGAAAATCTGAGGAAAGAAATTGAAAACAGAAATAAAATAGCATTTAATTAGTGGTTTGCGAAAATGGTTATTATCTTCCCTCGGCTCTCTCAGAATGATGGCGAGATGCCATGGCTCATAAACTGTGATAGACAGACAATGAGCTGGCAGAAAAAGTTTTCACAATTACTATTTAAATTGCAAAAAAACAAGGAAAAATCCCTTGCTGATTATCCCAACTCCTGCCCCGCATAATCAAGGTAAAGGTTTTCATTCAGCATCAAAAATCAGCCATGGGTTTCATTAAAGAGTTAATCAGAGATGTTGAAACATTTGCTGCTCTTTGAGGCAATTTGCACAGGTACGTATAGTTGTTGCTGGTACACGAAACGTTGTAAATTATTACCAAGACAAGTGCAGTAATATGCGCGGAATGGAATTATTCATTCTGGTAAATATTGAATAAAATGAACCAGTGCCAATCTTTTGTTACAGGTATAATTTCCATTTCAAACTTGTTGCTTGTTACGTTACGGGGTAAATCCTCGCACAGTGGCTAATTGACGGAAGGGTTGTTTAAAGTTAAAGGCACTCTCAAAGATTACAATATTACAGGGGCAATGAAGTTGCAACCGGTAAAACAAACAATTCAGGATTATTGTCACACTTTCTCCAAGAATTAGTATGCGAACTGAGACTTCAACTTGGCAAGTTCAGGTGGCACGAGGTGAGAGAATTGCTGTGATTGCTGATGACAAGATACGCGGCTTTGGTGTGCGGCGATACCCTCTCCTGTGGCAATTCATTCCTTTGCTGATTGCATTCTGGTTTTAAAATCGTACATCAACGCCTAGTGGACTCAAACCGTCAGCTGAAACATGAGCGCATGTAGCAACTCCCGTCTCCAACTGGCATTTTCCGAGGCAATAAAGAAATCAGCAAGGAAATTGCAATGTTATTTGTGCGACGTGCTCCAACTAATTCCCAGATCACTCCTCTTTCTCTGACACAGCTTGTTAATTTGCCAAGGTTGTGTCACTAGAGAAACCCTCGGAGTGTGTCAGCTCGCCTTAACCGTCCGTCTGCCAAGTAGGGAGCATGACCAGAGTACTAAATGTCACACGGGGCTACTGACATTCCTGCTCATATGATTATCGCAAAATTATGAGTTTTCCCAGCACGTGTTTTCTGTTCTTCTCCTATGGCAGTTATCGCAAACGTGCATCCTTGAGTCAGCAAAAGCGCGAGTTGTCTTGGCTAGTTGCACTAGATTCTTCTCTGCTCCGGTCACCTGCATGATATTGTTCAGTGGGCAAGAAAGCGCATTACTTGCCAACATTGCTCACCGAAGCGACCCTATGGTTCGCTCACTGACTGGCTCCTCAAGACACTCGACTGTCAAGTACAGATATGAAACTGCGCGTCGAGACTTGGACAGCTGATGAGCTTATCATGAGACTTGATGTGTGTCTTGGCCGGACATACCGTTCGGAAGCAGAGGTAACAAGAAATGAAATTCACAATAAGTTGTAAAAATTCGTACTCACCTTTCACCCGTGGAATTACTAATGATTTCCTTTCTTATTTATGACGAAGATACTCGAGGAAGCCATCGCACAAAAAACACATGTCAAGACAGGAGTAGTTCTTCTGGACATGTCAAAGGACTTGTTTGCAAATCACATATGAGAAAATTGCAGAAGCTCTTTCGCACTCACAATCGTCGAGGCAGGGTGCAATAACTGTTCGCTCGCACGTCCCTTGTTTGCAAACCAGTTTCTAGACACTCGATCCCAAGTGAATGACAGCAGCGGAGCAAAATCGCGACAAATTTCACTAACAGCACCTAACTGTCACTATGCACTACGTCTACAGGCCTGGCTTGATGAGTCGGGGAAGCTAATACTGCTGGTTTCCGCGTTTCGCACTTTGTAAATCATAGGAGTAAACGGATACTTATTCACAGGAGCATCACAACATTTCAAGGCTGGAGATGATTCAACTAATACACAGTGTTAAACTACCAGTCGTACCAATTCAATACGAACGACGAAAACCGATGCGATTAAAGTGCTGACGAGGATGATTTTACAGTTGAATTGGGGAGAGATAGAGAGAGAGCACGTCAGCCGGCCTTAATTAAGAATTCTGTTCCGTTCTTGTCCCTTTCCGTGTCACTGCCAGTTCATTTCCTGCACCTTGCTTTTAGCATAGCAGTCACAGAGTTCGCAGTTTGCATGCATGCAGGCAAGCTGGCACGCAGTCTACGTTGCAAAATCTATAGGCTCAAACCCTTGCCGCCACACACCGTGAGAACGGATGAATCAGCCTAATTCCATCCTTACATAATCTGGGAACATGAACACGACTTGTGACATGCAGATGACACTGATTCAAATCTTAACCGCACCACACGGCATTCATGGATGTCAATGGGAATTAGCGAGGAAATGTGCAAGTGTTTGTGAGAAATTTTCCACAACTTGTACCAGCTTCAGCTCCGCTGTGACAGCCAGACTACACTGTTGACTCCTTCACGTGTTGCCACAGACAAAATCACTGGAGAACTGTAGAGGGTTGCAATCTCATAAGTCTGTACACTGGCATGGGGCTCATCGTCCTGAGTCACCCGGGTAGAATGCGATTAACAGCACAAACACTACAAGTTGACAACACAGGTGGACAGGCAGGTACTACAGGTAAATAAAAAAACGCTTGACGAAGAATCCATGCAAGTGTCTGACAGAGTGGGAAAGAAGCCAGAGGGATTTACAACGTCCGTAATTACTTGTGCCTGCTTCGCTGATGTACTCTTGTTGGAGTTTTGTTGCGAACTAAAAGCCGTAGTAAAAAGCGTTAGCGAGTAGTATGTAGACAGATGGAGGAGACTCGCTACAAAAGCTTGTTAACAAAACTTTTCTTTCCATCCCTCCTGTGCTTTTCCTCCTCGCTCTTTCTTGCTCCTCCACACTCGTTGAAGATGAAAGCCTGAGAGCCTGGCAAGCCTTCCTTCCCGTCCTCTTCCTGGCTTGGAACGCAGGTAAGGTAAAGGTAAGGTGTCATAGCATCCCTGGTTCATCTTCAAATGGGTAGAATACGCACTCACCCCGCCGTCGTCGCCTTTCCATTAGATGGCCACTTACATAATCTTGATGCACTCAAGGTAAATAGTGAATAGCTACTTTGCCCTGTCTCGGCCACTGCCACCATCACTACCTGTTTTACTACGGCCCACTACACTGAAAAGGTTATACACTGACTACCAACCCAAGAGATTGGGCCAGTGTCCAATTGCTCAGTCAGAGAGATTGAAAATTCAAACGGAACACAGATCGGACATGGTGTTCTGTTACTTTACTGGACGGTAAGAAGGGTGAACACGCTCGCTGTCAAGCTTGGTCTATGCTGCCTCAACGGTGTGGACTGGCTGCGCCGTTACTGTTGACCTGAAGACAGAGCTTAAGCTTTATTTACTGAGATGCATGTGCAATTTTCTCTTTCAATCTACCGTTCACTCTAGTGCTTTATCCGTTTCGAATGAACTGCTTCGGCCATTAGAATGCGAGACATTTCTGGCATAGGAAACTACGGGATCGACTGGACAGAGGCTGACACATTCAATTAAATTAGCTGGTCTTGAGACTTGTTACGTTGTTCAAGCTACCACTACCGCTTTCGCCTTGTCCCTTCCCATTATTAACGGATAAAGGGTAGGATGAGCAAGCGCATAATCTAGCGTTTAGTCTAACAGCAACTCGGATGGTGATTATCCGTGAAACTAGCAAGGCAGGAGCTACTTAAAGCACATGTATTAGGTACGCAATGAAAAACTAGCCCGATCAACTGCGAACGCAGAGTGAGAGCCAGTAAACTGGATAAGTACCAATAATAATGGAAGAACATGGGTATTTTATAACTAGTTAAAACCTAATTGGAAAAAAGCACCTTGTAAGCTTCCAAACAAGGCACATTATTCTGTAACACAGCATCGTCTATCTTCCAAACCGCTTGGGACAACTCCAAGGTCTCATAACTATCTGGAGGGGAAATCTCTCGACACTTTACCACAATTGGAACAGGTGAGACGGTCGGAATGAATGCCGTTCCTTCCTTGCTTTTTCTCTTCCTATCTTCAATTCCTGTCTGCTTCTTGCCTTACTTGTTACCTGTAATCAGGCCCTCAAGGGACGCCTCCTCCTATTCTTCCAGGATTTTTCTTTTCACAGGGCCCGGCCCCTGTGCAGGCTATGGAGACTGGAGTTTCTTCCACCTCCGCATGCCTGGTCCTCTCAGCCATCATTCAGCTGTTGAAAAACAGAGAGCCCATTCACACCAGGAGAGTGCCAAAGAAGAACAGCCCCTTGAAATTTTATCCTCGGACCCTTCAAAGGATACTTGTTAACAAATGTACCCTACTCGTTTGTCCTTGCAGAGCTAAGGCAAGAAGCTTCACCGAACTGCAGTTCGGTTGCCAAGCAGTTGTGACATGGTAACCGTGTGCTCGAAAGCAGTTTTTTCATGCGACTTCTTCCCTCATCTATCAGTTCAAATTGCAGCACTTCCCAAGACATCTGAGTATGAACGTCAAAGGAGTCGCTCGCTAGCTACAAATCCGAGTCACACTATTTCAAATTCTGGTACTGAACTTGAGACTGAAAATGCTAAAGGGAAGATTTTCGTTTTGTTTGTTTGTATTCTTGTCAACTTTGCCGGCGCTAGCTCTTCTTCTACGCCTTCTGTCCTCTCCGCCATTCACGTTGAGTCCTCAATACACGCAAGCGACTTTGTTTAACTTTTGTCATGGGAAAAGATCGAGTCCGAATTCTTCTAATGCAAGGATTCAAACTTGAGACCCTGCCTGTGAAAAGCTAGGGATGAAAGCTCCGGAGCAACGGAATCAAAGAACCGAGACAGCCTGTGCACAGGGTTCATCACTTGTCGTAAAAGACCCTCGTGATAGATAATTATGCAAGCACTTGCTTAACTACTTTTTACTTAGGTGAGAGTCTGGCTTTGCTTCCTTCGAATGTGTGAGAATTCAGACCGCTCCATTGAAGAAGAGGCTACCCCACGCAAGTAAAAGCATCTTTGCTAATCACAATAGCGTTAGCATGTCAAAAAACTCAACAACGGCCACATACCGATCAAAAGGAATTGCGCCGAAACAGATTTAGAATGAGCGGAAAACCTGAGTCGGCACTGGCTTATCTTTTTTTCAACTTGTTCAAACTCAAACAACTAAGGGTACTGCAAGTGCATTACAATGCTCAAGTTCAAATCAAAGACTGCCCCTTTACGAAGACAGATCAAATGTATAGAAAGCGAACATTGTTGCATGCATGTAAGTATACGAGAAACGGAGAAACTCAGGTTTACCTACCAGCAGAGACAACTGGAAATTTACTTAACGCCTCCATGAAAACTACAGAGCAATAAATAACTGAAAATCTTTGCAGTCACAACATCCCTTGGCCCCTACGTGTATTCTGGAGAAGGCAACCCGCAAAAGGCAGACTGTAGTACTACTCAAGTACCTGCTTTGTCGGAGAGTGACTAATTACAGGTGGGTTTCGGTTTGGACATTCAGGAATCTTGTGAAATGCCTCCTGCATTAATACAAGTACATTATCTCAACCTATATTGCTATACCACAGGGAGTATGGTAAGAGCTTGTGAGACATTCATCACCTTGTCTAACGTGCCTACCTTACAAAAATATGCCGTAGTGAAAAATGCAGTAAATCTCTTCAAGTTCAAGGTGAAAATGGGCATTAGCGCTGGGAACTTCCACAGTAGTGTGAATAAAAGGTCGCATAAAGTTGACGAACAGCTTAAAATGCCACATGCGTGAAAAAAGACGCTAATTGTCACACGAGTTCATGATTTGTACTCTCATAAGGTTCTGGATAAGGATATCTACTGTTTCTTGCTGGTAATGAATCAAATGTAATCCAATGTCTGAATGTTTCACACAGTTCTGTCGCTTTTGTAGAAAATTTTTATCAGGCTTAAAGCTATAAGACTGTAAGTTTACGGTTCGTATTGATCGTATGAATAGCGTTTGGTTTTGCAAAGAATGGGGTAGAACTGCATGGTTAGTTTAAATCCATGTGACTGATTTTTATTGAACACTAAAATTGTCGAAACTTGATTATTTGTGCAACGGTAGTCCTGCCCTAACAAGGTTTAAGCTTTATGAGGAAATGGTTACATGATCAGGTGTCAGAGTAGTTGGTCATTGCGATCAAGTAATGCTGTGAACTATAAGACTTCTAATCTATTTGTATATGGCAAGAATTGCATCGCAGAGCCGAAGAATCTGTAATGAATTAATAGTGTTAAGAATTTTACCAAGCTACTTCTGGTTACTACCAAGCGTTCAAATGAGTAAGGTAACGCCCTCTGGTAGGTTATCAGCGTATTACTAATTCATTTCGTATTGCATCCTTCAAAGACGCTTTAGATTTCGCCAGGTCAAACGTATAGTTCCACATCAACGGATTATCTGTAATGTAAATCTTTAATCCTTCACAAAACTGGCTGGATGAAGAATATCAAAAGATAAATCCATAAAAACCCTACCCAAAAATACTACCCATAATTAGAAGGTTATAATCGAACACACTTTGATTTAGAATACCTTAAGGAGAAGATGAAATAGTAGATAGTAAAAACGTAAGGTGCTTGAGGTTGAACCAAGGGACCATTAGTTTTAACTTCAAATGAACGTGTAACGATTTACCTGCAAACAGAGTTTCTGAAGCAACAGCTACCCACCATAGTAACAGTTATGTTCTTCACCATTTTCAAACTTCTCGGATCTCAAGAAGTTATATGTTCAGTCAAGAAAAAATACTGATTTGATTACGGAAAGTGACTGATTACTGATTAAAGCTTTACCTTCAACTTGTAAAGTTTATTTTCACGTGGAATAGCGATTTCGTACGAGTGATACCCGCTTTGATTCGTGTTACACAAACATATCAGAAAAATCGTCAGTCCAACATGATTCCTGGTCTCAGACTTGCTGATAATATTTCATGCATTCGTGAGTATAGCTTGGAACCTTTTTTGTAACATCATCAATTTAATCAGGAAGAAATGCGATTTGTTGACTTTGAAAAATGTATCTACACGTACATAAAAATTGCTAATGTAGGCATATCTCATCCTTACACCACGGTGCCTTTTGTTGACGACGCAGGGAACACAGTATTTCTTTCGGTGAACATCTTTCAAGTCCTTGAAGGCTCCATACGCCTATGTGCTAGTTGCGAACAGGAGGTCACAGTCGATCAGGTCAAACATCACGTGTGCAAGTTGAATGACAATGGCAATACGACTGAAACCCCCACAGGATCTTGCATAGGTAAACCATGTGTATAAACCAACAAAATTTTGTTATACTAATTCCATATGTTAGCTGAGAATATTAAGTCCATAATTAAAAATAGAGTATGGATTCGGAAAACATTTCAGCAACGTCATGGGATTCAGCTCAAGTTGAGCAATTGCAAGACAAGGATGTTCCAGCAGAGCATGCTGAGCCCGTCCAAGAAACAGGGAACTACTTCAGTAAGAATTTAATCATGTGTGCAAAAAATGTATTGTTTTCCTTTCCATAATAACACATTTTCCAGTAGAGATAGTTGAAATGTGTACTATTTGAATCTCATAGAAGAATACCATTGTAAGAAGTCCCAGTTCGACATAGAGGGAGCTGGAACGGCATGCACAGCTATGGCAGCCTCTGCTGCAGTGTTCTTTCATAAAAATCCTGACGCATTGAAAAGACTGGACGAAGATCCTGAGAAAATGATGGAACTAATCCTCAATAATGGTGCCCGTCACTATGACAACGTGTTAAGACTTCTCAATTTGAA
>VRMD01003329.1:937-11156 GCA_009872375.1 Sminthurides bifidus | reverse complement strand
AAGGCGAAGCTTATGTACAGCCTGTAATTGGATGTAAAATGGCAAGTTGCACTTCACTTCCATGTCCATGTACCTTAAATACGATTCATTCTGAGCTTTGACATCACTTCTGCCGTTATGTGCTTGAGCTAAATGGTATCATCTTTTGACTCAAGCTGACTTTTGAAATTGACAAGCTTCCAAAAGAAACAAGTAACATATGAGGACATAGGTGGGCCTTGGAAGGAAACAAGGTAATGCATTAAAAGAGCAAAGGTCCCTGTTAAGACTGTTCATTATGATGTCTGGTAAAATTTAAAATCTGCAAGTTTAGGTTGAGATTGCTAGATGAAGTGAGTTCACAGGGAGATTGAATTGCAGAAACTCGAAACTTGTGCAAAAATCAGCAAGGCCAGAAGAAATACAAACATGTTCCCAGGAAAATTCTAGTAATCAACTGTCTTGTAATCAATTTTTGTGGAATGAATCACCTCTCAGCCTCAAGGCTCATTTAAATTGTTCCAGAAAAAAAAGTGCAAGTTTTATGTGCTTTCAACTTTCAAACCTGATCCTGATCCTATAGTTTCTTGCTTGCCTTACTTCTCAGGTTTTCACAGGAGGAAATTCAGCTAGACTTGAGGAATGCAGCCATATTCTCACTTCTCATCTCAAGTTTCTCCAGATCCGTAACAAAAGCTTCAAATGCAATGCTTTCGCTATCTTTTTAGAGCCTGAATGTGCAAAAATTCTGCAACAATGGCAAGTTATGCCGCACTGCTGTTAAAAATTCTGCTTGTAAACATGGGCAGTTAATTTGCTGCGTGACCGAAGCGTGAACACAGAGCGTGTGTTAGCGTCAGCTCCATATAATCCAGTCCGTTTGCGTTACAACGTTAATCAAATTACACTTGGAGAAGCAGGATTACCTTTTCTCCATTCCCACACATCTGAATTTAAAACAATGCCTGTCATCAATCAGACATGCACCTGGAGAGATCAATTTACTTTTTTGCAGCATGTGTTGTATTGATGTACCGCCTTGTCGTTTCTACATAGCCGACTCTCTCTGTTCAATCGTACAGTCATGTGGGGCTGGAATTGTTTAACATTAATAACGATCGTTTACACTTGGTGGTTCCAATTCAAATATCTTGGTGCAAAGGTAAACTCTCGAATGAACGCAAAAAAATTGTACTTTGCATTTTGCAACTTAGCTAATAAACTGCTAATTAAATGAATAGGATTTTTTAGGTCTGAACTTAGTTATACTGTAATTTGCATGTTTTATTGCAAAAATCAGCAATGAGAATCGGCATGACCCATCCTTTAAGCCGAGATTGCATCAGTGCAATGTAACATCAGTTTATTAGCACCGCTTAGGATTTGTTAAAGCACTGAGCCTACAATTCCAGGAACCGGCTCACCTCATGTCTCATACATTTCGAAACCGTGGGCAGCAAGCAGACACTTCGGCGATTAGTAATGCACTGCCAAAAAAGAGCAACCTTGAATTGTGTATTTATTTTGATGCATGACCACAGATTGGTGATGATTTTTTCTACATTTGTAATATGCCACCCTCGCCAAAAATTTCCAAGTCATGGGTGCAATTTGCTCATGTTATGTTGGAGCCCTCTTGTCTCTCGTGATATCATCAAGGATTTCCCTAGCCACTGTTCAATTTAATCGGACCTCTACAAGTACCTGGGCTCAGGTATCCGTGTAACAAAGCTTGGGTTGGCAAATCTTTGGATCACAAAGACAATGACTCAACTTGGCTGACAGATTCGCAGAACGAGCACTGATCGCATGATGGATGTGACCTATTGTAATTGCCACTTGGAACTTTTTGTGCTGTGCTTCCTTATAAGATGCTGTTGAACCCCGAGAGGAATGATAATTCACCGCCGGTAATGGTTGATTGAATATCGGACTGACTCGAGGAAATCAATCTTAAGTAAATGCACACGATCAAAATCAATAAAATCCCGCTTTGAATCACCCCTGGCCATGATCGCCATCACCAAACCCTTACGAATTGGGTATGCTATTTCATCCGCTCTCAGTCCAGACGATTTAATGTCTCAGATTTATCAATCAGACAAATGGATCCCTGTACACTATGTGATCTCAAAGACTGAGCATGCTCATGAAGTAATGTCTGCCTCTCAATCTAAATCTTATCTGCATTTAACTTGAGCTGAAGACTGGCAATACAGTACGTGTAGGGTCTGAGAGTGGTATGAGGTGAGCTTGGAGTACATTAAGATAGAAAAAACGTTAAAATTATTACGTGCGCTTCAGGGCGTCCTCTCTCTGGCTCGTAAGGTGCAGCACCGACCATAAAGGAAGACTACGATTGATATTTCATTTAGGCTGCTGCCACAAGACCCTGCCGAATTTTAACAGTTTTGAGCTCATAGCCCTCATACGAGACCTGCACTACGGAACAAGAGTACACCCGTTGTAGACAACGGTTACTTCTCGCGCATTAAATTCCAATTTAAATTGGCATGAATTCACAGTGCTTTGTACATCCATACGTTCCTACTCAGGGTGGGATTTTGCCCACCGAATGTTATTTTGCCCGGGCAGTGGGCAAAAGGGCAAAACGGGTACCCAGGGGTAAAATATGAGGTAGCGCCGCGGCTTGGAGTACATAATAACTAAAGCTTTCAAGAAATTCCACCCGTTAGTAATAGCAGTGATAACTCCAGTCATCATCCATTCTCTTGCGATTAAAATTCGAGTGGTTATTTGTTTGTGAATGTATCTAACATAAGTCCTAATCTTAATTAAAACTTCCAATTAGACTCCAACCTTCCACTTAGACTGCACTAGCGTCAATCTGCCATAAAGTCATTTATTTATCGAGGACAGCATTCAAGATGAAGCGTATCACACGCTCACGTGAGTAAACTACCTATTAGTTATGGAACAAAATTTACAATAAAAAAGATGTGATTTTCAGCAAACAACCAAATATAATTTTCAGGTGCTAAAAAATATGAGGAAAACCGGCTAAATGACAGTCAAATAAGGGAAGTCCTCAGCTCTGAGTCTGAAGATGATTGCATTCTAGTTCCATCACCCCCTAAAGTTTTAAGACAAACTACTCTCGTACACGTCATGAAGCAAAAAGATGACCCATCTAAGACAATTTTCATTGAAGTAGCAAATAGCCAAGAGTCTGCGCATGTTCGAGAATCGACAGTAAATTATTTTTATTGAAATTGCAGATTATACCAACTGTAGTGCATACGACATGACTGTAGTGTGGTATTATCCATTTCAATTCCAGGGAATCGCTCAGCCTGCTGTTCAACGAGCAACGTCACCGGATATGTTCGAACCTTCTGATGAAGAACTGGTTGAAAGCGAAGACGATTTCATTCAATGCCAAGTAGATTCAAGCTCCGTTCCCAAGAATATGCCTAAGCTTGGACCCTTGACGCAGTCCGGCCGAACGAGAGATCAGATTTGGGACTTGTTCGAGCCGGTACCAGAAACCCAAACTAAAGCTATGGTACACAATCGCGACCCCCCACAGAAGTGTAAAGGATGCAGCACGGTTGTAAGCGGTAGGGCTTATCGGTTGAAGACACACGTTCAAAATTGCCTGCATTGGAAAAATCATTCCATGGGAAAAAATACTGATAAAGAAAGTGTTGAAAGCATTGTTCACGCAGTCCTGGCACGAAAATCGACTAGTTTCGCATTACCGTCCAGAGATGAGTGCGAAAATGCGCCGAAAAAACTCAAGCGATGGATTGACTCAATTCAACCAGCGGAGCAGACTTCATGCGAAATTCAACTAGCTAAGTACATTTTTGGTAGTGGTACTTCCTTTCGTCAAGTTGAAAACCCCCAGTTTCTTCAATTGATCAAAACCTTGCGACCAGCATTCAAGGTTCCTACAAGGAAAAAACTTGGGTCCGAATTATTGAACAAGGTGTATGAAGACGTCAAAGAAGAGATTAAAATGGAGCTGGAAGGAAAATCAGTAGTGATTCTTCAGGACGGTTGGACGGATCCTCAAACACAACCAGTCATAGCTCATTCGATCACCACTGGTCACAAGCATTACTTCATTAACGCCATTTCTCCAGGAACACAATCGAAGACAGCAAGCTACTGCAACGAGCTCTTGCAAAATACAATAACCATGATCCAAGAGGAGTATAGGTGCGATGTCAAAGGACTAGTCACAGATAACTGCAATGCCATGATTGCTTTAAGACGAGAATTTCGTCAAGATATGCCGGGTGTGGTTGCGTACGGATGCAATACACATTTATTAAACCTATTAGGCAATTCCATGACTCCAGCAGCCGTAATTGATGATATAAAGAAAGTGAATGTTTACTTCCGTGATCACCATTTTGAGTCAGCCAAACTGAAGGAACTGAAAGGATTGCGGCCAGTTCTTCCAGCTACGACAAGGTGGAATAGTCAAATAGCGTGTTTTGAATCGTACAAAGCTAATCATCTCAAGTACTTGGAAATCTGCCGAAATCCTAACTCAAACTGTTACAAGAACAAAGAAATTTCCGATATAATCTCTAATGATGCGACTTTTCGGGCAGCTTGTCAGTTAATTTCGACGCTGAAACCAATTAGTACAGCTTTAATGAATGTGAGTCAATTACTGCCGAAGAAGCCAATTTTTGTGCAGCATATACTGACAGTAATGTGGCTCTTCATTTATCTTTGATTTTTCACAGCTCCAAAAAGAGTCAGCAACACTAGCTGATGCGGTACAAAAGTGGATTGAACTTGAAAATGATTTATTTCATCACAAGGAGTTCGACAACTTCATGAAAAAGTGGCGTTCAGAGATTTTTTCTCCAGCAGCTCTGGCGTCTTATCTCTTGCACCCGAAGTACCGGGGTATTAAGATTAAATGTGTTTCTACTCAACCGAAACAAACTGTGATGATGCAAATTACAATTTCTTTCTCTTACAGGTAAAGACTTAAGTCCCGAGCAGAGCATATCTGCAAATGAATTTATCCAAAAACAGGATTCTGAGTTTGTGGGAATCGCTCTTAAGATAAGGATAGGATCCAGCAGCGTTATTCCACCATACATGCTACTACCAGAGACCATCAACAGTTTAACTCCGTATGAGTGGTATTCCGCATTAGCTACAGCAGGTCTCGACAAGAAGTTCGTTTCGTTCGCTCAGCAACTAATGATTTTGACTGCCAGTACATCGGGACTTGAAAGGTCTTTCTCAACTCTTGGTAACATCTTAAATGAGAGACGAAACAACCTCGGATTGAAAAAGGCTGAGATGTTATGTTGTATTTATATGCATTTGAAAGGCACTAGGTTTCAAAGTGACGAGTAAGAATGTGCACTAAAGCCCAAATGGCGCTACAGTCATATTTGTTCAAGCCTTTAATGAGCCTTTGTGGTACCGAGATTTCTGTCTTAAAAATTATCAACGACAAAATAAACATTGGTTATTAAGAATTTAAGGTTGTTCTTTATTCCATTGAAAAGAATATGTTTAGAAGATGCGAATAGAATACAGTATTTGTCAGATTGTCCACTGTAATGCCCATTACTAGGGATTTTAGTGGAACACTAGTACCTAATCCTTGATTGTAATTATGTTTTCGAACGGATTATCCCTTAAGTCTGGATACATTGTGTCGATTCTTGGATACAATTCTTGGTATTTCTCAAACATTTTTAATGCTGCTCTTGCGTCGACTTCCGCGCTGTGGGCCTGCTTCTGAATATCTTCATGGTAAAAATGTTTGTACATAGAGCGTAGACTTATCCGCTGATACACAGGGTCCCCGAACTTAGTATAGGTGCCGTTATGCTTTCTAAAGCAATAGCCCACATCAAAAGTGTCATAAAGGCCGATGCTGAGATCAAAGCATTGGAAGTCTTGCTCTCCATCGGCTACGACGATTAGTTTTCCTTCCAAAATCGATGCAAGTGTAGCTTGAACTTCCTCAAAAGAACGACCATTTTTCAGGCTATCATATTCAAAACCGTTTGCTCGTCGTGTGTACTGGTTCACTTTGAACGAGCCTGGTTTGTGGTAAACGAAGGTCTTCAAAAGCGTTTTCCCCGACTTAGTTACGACGGCTACACTGCCTGGCGCATGTACTGGCTTTCCTTCCTTCGTTTTCTGGAATAGTTCCACACGCTCTGTATCGAAACCCACTATATCATCTTCTTTATACTTGGAAAACCAACACCCTTCGCCAACTGAAGCCGACTGTAGTGCAGCTGATGCTGACTGTAGTGCGACTTCAGTTGATGTACTCGGTTGAGGGGAAGCAGGCGATAAAGACTTATCCTCACGCTGGTGGTCCTTCTTGGAAGCATTGATGTTTCCTTTTGTATTGGAACTTCCAAACTTTCTAATCATTCTCTTTTGACTGTTAACCAGAATGAATTTAACTGCCTTGAGTTCATCATGGTTTCTGCACGCGTGAATAGCCCTCTTTATGAAATCTAGTCTCGAGTCCCGATCCGTTGCGGCGACCCATTGGAGTGCCTCATCCTGGAAAATAATAAAGATTATAAGATGTTTGGGGGAGGCTGCACTAAAGTCAACTTTGTTGCACTACAGTCAGCCATACCTCAATGTTTATTCCAGCCATGTTTGAAGTACTGTACTAATATATATTTTCTTAATCAGGTGGACCGAGGATAGCGTCAGATTTTCTTGCTAGCGTATCAGCCTCGACGTTCTAATAGACTGCTTCTATTCTGAAACGAATCTGCAAAGCAAAAACATTTTAGCACATCGTTACGATGTAAAACTTTTCAAAATCATTTGATAATAGCCGAATATGGGCAGGGCTCACGACTTACTTGCACTAGCCTTTTCAAATGAACTGTTTTTTTACTCAGAAGCTGGATCAGTATCTTAAGTCTAATTCGTCCCTTAGCTTCGCTTTCATTCAATCCAATCTGGTAGAATTAATCTGACATCGATGATTCATCACTTGTAAGGAATAGGTTTCCTAGAAACGGAATAGAATATATTTTCACTGATTGCACTGCACTTAAATTCCTTCACACAAACTCAATTCATGAGGTTAGGTCCATATTCAGATAGCACAGATTAAAAATATTCAAATTTGAAAGGATTTCTCAGGCTGAGAGCTGTTTTAAAACTTACCTTCGATCAATGTCGGTTTCTTGTTTTTGCTAGTGCCTAAATCAATTCGCAATTCCAGACAACGCTACACTGTAAGAATAAGCCGAGTTAAGCTTTCCTAGATCGAGATTTTAGCGATGAACGATGACTTCTACCAGTCCACAGGAGCAGGTCTTAGGATTGGCTTGTGGTTCGAAAGACAATTTCAATACAGTTGCGTCGCTGAGCCTTACATCTGGAAATAAATTGATCGAGTAAAAATATTACAATTTACTGAATCTCAACCATACATTTTGCACAAACTGAAGCATTCATGGGCATTCTTGGATGTGAATTAATTAGTGAATTTCAGCAAGTTCCGAGTTATGAATTCAACAAGCCATAAAACAGTCCCGAAAACAAAGAGTTTTCAATCCAAGGAAGCAGCACAACTTCAATAAAAAATAAATCTAAGATCAAGTAAAATTAAAAGTAAAAACTTACCCAGGTAAACATTTCGAAGATACAGTACCTTTACTCTCACAGGAAATCCATGTAGCAACTAACACTGGCTTATGACTGCGCTCATACATTAAGAGGAACAACACGTGTTAGCTCGCTTAAAATTGCACAGTACTGCACATGCACACAGCGATTCATTGCAACTACATCACACATGTAGTTCTTCTGAGCTATGGAAAGAGGGCGAGCAACTTTTATGAAACCGCCCACTTCATCATTTTGCCCTTGGCAAAACCCGCTTTTGCCCGGGCATTTTGCCAAGCCTAGTTTTGCCCCGGCCCACCCTGGTTCCTACGCCCCAGGAAGAGGCATCCGAAGATTGATTGAAGCCCACGGTGTGTAATTGATGCACAGGTATGGAATTGAAAGCACACATTTAAATTAGAGATGAAAGATTCAAATTACACACAACTTGGGCACTAATGCATCCGTCAGGCGCTCGTACATAGTAATTGATTACTCGGGAGAAAATCAATTGGCTGGTATAAAACGTAGCGGTAAACCGACAGCACAGGTGCAACCAGGTGTGCAGCTAACATAATCTCTCAATACCGACAAAAGTCCACATTAACTTCTTGTGTGGTGAGAACATATCTCATTACGGGCCATTAGCGTAATGCATGTATCAATTTCATTCCGGAGGTACAGGACCTGTACTACAGGTTCAACATGCCGGAATATCAAATGCAAACTGCGGCTTGATAGACCGAAGTACTTCTGCTGACCTGACAATTGTTCCAACTAAACTGTAAATGTTTTATGCTTAAACTTGTATCTGTTTAAACCCAAAATACTTAGCTTACTTCCCCTAAATTAATATTTTAATGCTCATAGTCTTCCGCAACAGGGCCCATGTTCAAGTCCGGAAAATAATAATTAATAGTACTCGAACGTAACCTTGAGTCGCCTCCACCCACATGGGTTGACGATTATCTGATGCTCTAATACAGCTCTGTTTTGCACTGAATTTCGCTATGGTTGACAAGCCCACGGCCTTTGTCTGGAAATGTGGCACGAAAACGTCAGCTTTAATAACATAGCAAATCTTTTAAATGTCTTAGGGGTGTGGAACTTAAATCAAGAAGACCATTTATTTTCTAATCTGAAGCGCAGTATGTTATCATGTACCGAATACCCAGAGATCAGTGATGCCAAACGCTGAACTGAATCTTACGTTCCCAGGGATCAGTCTCCGAGATTCGCATCTTGGCCAATTTCTTTCAAGACGTATGATCTTGGACGAGCCCAAAGTAACTGAGATGAATGCCTTACCATACGCAGTAATCGTAATATTCTCGTAAGAAATGAGAAAGGTACTGAAACTCAGCCGAATAGTAACGTAGGCCCGTAGTATGAAATGCACATGTGTGGAATCACATTGATGGAAGAAACTCACCTGACTACAGCTGCCTACGAATCTTTATGATGTGAAAACGGTTTCAACCTCTCTTTTGAATTTCCAATCTCTTGGGAAATAATGACGTTGCAAACAGCAAATGTTCCACTAACCTCGAGGAACGGTTGCTCACATTTAAGCTTGTACTAAGCCATGTAAGCTGCAATTACAAATGTAGAAACATTCGCTCATTTTTGTACGAACCTTCAGCTCAAATTGAAAGCTTAAGGTAGCAAAGGTTACGGGTTACGTACAGGTTGCAATTTTTCCCAAGACCAAATGATAAACAGAGGGATGAAGAGGAGCAGCTGCTTCCCTAATTTCTTTGTGATTTGCATCAACTAAGATTCGACATAACCTGCGGGATCCTGCAGTAAACTGCATACACTAGACGCGAATTAACATTATGATGAAACTTCTGCTTGAATAAGCTACATTGTGCCCACTTTTGAACGATGTAATCCATCACTAAACTGCCAAGACAGATATTGACCTCACAACTGATTAAAACAAAGGTTGCAATATCCCAGTAAATCCAATGACGTCGACATGTGTAAGACATTGGGACGTAAGAATCATACTCCACTAATGGACATTAATAGAACTGACTTTATGAACCACGGTTACTAGCGGTAGCTAGTAACCGCTAGTAAATAATGACATTTGTACCAGTTATTGTTTACACAGAAATTACAGGCTGCAAGAAACAATGATCCTAATCAAACCAGAACAGCCTTCACTTCGTATTAAAGAAACTTCAATAGAAAGGATTCTGCATGCCATTCAATTCTTCTAATTCACATGCTTCAATTGACGCAAAGCTGTGAAAAAATCGAAATCTTCAGGAAACTTTACCACAGCACAGCCTCGACCCATATTGTAGTTCAAGCGAGCGAATAATAGCTTCTGTGGGTAATACATATGCAAGCTAATTGATTTTTATAGTGCTTTGTTCCATTACAATTGAAACTGACTCAAGTTGGAACAACGTACGGAAGTGACTTTAATTGTCGAGAGGATGCACTCTATTAGCTATTGACGGCAGCTTCTGAATTAAAAAACTGAAATGCATTGTCAAAGAGGAAACGTAGCAACTAGTTCAACTCTGCCAACAGACATTGACAGAGTGGATTTTAGTAATGTTCACGTATCATTAGTTCCATAGATGCTGAACCGCTTCAAGAATGAAGTTCTTGACAGAAGCAGGAAAAA
>VRMD01003328.1:0-11157 GCA_009872375.1 Sminthurides bifidus | reverse complement strand
CCGCTCCCTGCGTGGTTTTGACCTCCTATGTAGTGTTCTAAATTTGAAACGCATAAAATTCGTACGGTTATCCTTGTAGATCGTTGTCGTGATCTCTTTTAGTGCTTAGTCGGAACTTGAACGTAGAAAAATCTCACAAAGAGCCATGCCTTAAACGACGAATTTTTAAACCGGCAAGTATATTTCAATCATTCTCCGTTGATTAACGGGTGACCGATTTTCTGTAAGTACGGCTGAATTTCATGAAATGGCTAAGTTCTGTGGAACCAATTATCGTCCACCCATTAATGCTTAAAGCGGCTTCGCTCAAGCACATGCAACAGTAAATTTTTAATTACCAGAACAGAAGAAGCCTTTTACTATACATGTACCCATACCAATGCATTCAAGTCAATTCAAGTACAAAACAGCCACAGTGACGTTAACGGCGACCATAAACAAACGGTGGAGCAGTTCACGCACTTGTGAGAAAACAATTACCTCTTGCAACTGGCCTAAACTTAAGGGTGGTCTAATGGGTGACATTTCGTTCGAGCTGATTCATTAATTATAGTGAAAAAGTCGATGCTCCGTCACTCATTCCACTGCATATACACATGTTGCATAGCAGCATATTCACACAAGTTAATTTTGGACTAGAGTGTGTATCATTTTCCCAGTCTCTCACACGTTTAACTCAAAGGCCTTAAACCATTTTATGGTTTAAATTGACTCAACATGTCAGGGTTTCACACGCCAGCGTGATTCGTATATGACAGGCAGGAAAGATGAAGGCAGGATCATTTTTCATGAGCTGAATTCTGCTCACGTCATGTAAATTGAATTTCATAGTGCAAAAATAATGGTAGCACCATCATTAACGGAGCAGGCTAATTTAAAGTGTCGGCGGAAATCTGTGCAAGCTTCGCTCCCGAGAGTTTACATGGTAACCGGATTCTAGAGGATAATGGTATCACGGGGAGTTGCTGTTTGCAGGTTATCGAATGAAGTGCCAATGGCAATAAGCTTCTTGCATTGGCCTTAAAATCGGTCGTCTCACATCTCACAAAGCTTAGGAGCGTTCATGTTATACCGAATTCGGTGCACTTGAAGTCTTGAAGATGAACCCGATCACCTTTTGTTGTCGGCATGTTTGTCCTAACTCTTCAGAAAGGGTGGTTCTGTGCACGATAAAAGCATACGGGAATACGGGAAGCAGCAACTTGTTAGCTCTTGATTGTCACAAGTAGAACAAGTACAGTTTTTATGACCAACTTACTGAACTAGGAAGCTTCATGTATCCAGCCGTGTCCCTTGCTTCTCGAATTACCTCTTCATGGTTCGTTTAGATTTGTCCGGCGGAAAGGACTAGCTCGCAGAAACACTTACCGATTTATTCAAGTCGGATCGCCGTCACCCATCTCTTCAGGAGCTACTTGTACTCAAGTCGAGCTTTCGACTCCTTCACTTAGCATTAGACATTGCCCTTAAAATGTGCGGAATGAAGGCCACTCATAGATACATCCATGGAGCTCGAAAATGAAATGCGGAGATACATACTCCGGACGGAGAGTCGAGGGTCACTTGAGCGACCAGGAGGCGGACTCCGGGAAGATAAATTTATGCGGGCAACATGTCCACATACTGCAAACAAGGCGGTGTCAACTATACAAAAACAAGTGCACTCCGATTCCCAGCATATTTCCCTAAATATTTTACAGCCCCATCAACCCTTGTCGGAACTTTGGTAACGAGGACTTCCCCAAAAAAAAGTTGTCCTACAAGATTCACTACACATGTAGCAAAGTGTGTCCGCCTCTTCCCGGCTTCTTTTCCACAACCGCTACTCCCGAGTCGGCTTCCCCGCACTTGAAATCCGGAAGGGACTTGCTCTGTCCTGCCCAGCTTGTAAATTAACAAAAATGATCGGACTTGAAAGTCACAATGTGGGCAAACCGGAAGGACCATCTTGATCTTTAAATCCTTTCTTCCTCAAGTTCAGGAGCTAATAATGATGCGAGTGTTGAGTTTCCTCATTCTTTCTTAACCTACATACGCAGCTATGACATGTTCGATTCCTACTCATTCATAATTCCCATTCATTCATTTGCCCATCCGTGTCCAGCACTACGACTTTTACAAGCAGCTTTTAGCCTTTACTGTCTGCACTATCCCCCATTTGTTTTTCGAGAAAATAGTCCACATGTTCCATGGCAACCATGCCATGCTGGGAACGGTTGATTGAGCGATGCCCCGTCACATATTTTTTCAATGGTAGATATATGAATTTCATTTTGTATTTTTATTCCAGTAAAACGATAGTCCCCGTGTTAATTTTCTTAATGGGTCTTCAAGTCGGGCATTTGCCATGTAATGTGCGAGATCGGGGCGGAAATAGAGTATGGAAACTGTTAATTTTGACTTGAAGTGTTCAATTTGTTGTTTTTCCAAGAGACAAGTCTGAGAAAAGTAGTGAGAGTTTCATTAGCTGTTGCATATTCCGAGATGCTAATCATCTTGTTGTACTCGACTTTTTGTTAGTTCTTGCGTTGCTCCATTAGGAAACGGGACGGTATTGTGTTTCCACATGTATGTTTTTCCTGGTAGGTGGGAGACGGATGTTTGACTCGAGGAGCGTGCAGATAAGAGCGGGTAGTAGTTGCACAACAAGTATGCGCCGAATTTGAGAAAAGAAGACTCAAGTACCAATAGTGGAGGCAACCCGTGAGCTCAAGTGGATGGCCGGTGAAAAGCTGTCGGAGTGGGAGAAATGATGAAAGATTCTCCTCTCAGTTACATGACAACGCTTTAACTGTCTTTGCATTCAATTCTTTCCCCTCATCATCACCCGGTAGTTGGTCATAGTCACAGCCAGGCAGGAGGATGAGGTTTTAGAGAAAAAGCACCGGCTGTATGCAGTGTATAGTGTGTCTTCAAATCCTGCCATGGAATAATAAGACACATGTACGTTCTCGCAACACGTTACGGATGCATCCTCAAATGACATGATACATCTGTCAAAAGTTAAAGTTTCCCAACTTGTTGGCTCATTTTCCCTCTATGCAGCGTCTACTTTCTTGTGTAACGATAATATATATTATCACCCGTGTTGTTTTTAGTCCATCCGACACTTTTCCACCCGCTTTTCTTAAGATGCTCATAGAACCTCAAGAAATCACAAATAATCTTTCAGTCCTTGTCTGTCTTCAAGTCGGACAGGTTCATTTTCGGGCCAATCTTTCCAGATTTCTTTTCTTTCACCTTGAGGAGAGCCATTATCAGGTGAAAGTAAAACTCTGAATAGCCCTAGTCACACTATTGACGACAAATCACATTATAACTTCTTTATAGTGTACTGATAACATTATCACGCTGCTGATCTATGAAGCGGAAGTTAACCTTGTTTCCGCACGTAAGAATAGTTTTGATAGCTTTTCTCACCAAGCTAGTGACAGCTTCGGCGTAGCTCCAGAACTAATAAGCAACTTTCGATAAGAGAGAGAAGCATGGAAGTTACAGGGAAGAAACGCCGAATCCTTCGGACTCCGAAGTGTGCTAGGTGTCGAAATCATGGAGTGATATCTTGTCTTCGTGGGCACAAAAAAATGTGCAGGTGAGTGAATAAAATAAATACCTGTGGTAGAATTCTGACGAGGGATCATTGTGCTCTATCATCAACTCAAATTGGGGAGGTTTAAAAACACTTTTTACATTTTCTTGTTCCAGATGGAGGGAATGCACGTGTGATATGTGCGAGCTCGTGGCCGAACGTCAAAGAATCATGGCGGCTCAAGTTGCCCTTCGAAGGTAAGCTGCGGAAATGAAATTATGCTTGAGCTTATGCTTCAGCTTGAGCTTCTTCACTCGCTAAGTTATTGCATAATAAATACTTGATTAATCCAGGCAACAAATTGGCCAGAAGGGAAGGGATGTAAAAAGACCCGGCATACAAGCAGACACGAATGGTGACAAGTACAACATGCAACGACGACATGACAGAGCGAACGCGGAAAATGGAGTCAGCGTTGGCCAAGCGAAAGTCCTCGTTACCCAGTATACAGAAGAACGTGATGGAACGTTTGCGGTCCGCCCGCAACCTTGAGTATCGCAACACCCTCTCTTTGTGTTCGAATCCTTTAAATTACTGGACTAATTTGCGCTTACGGCGGCGCAAAACGTTTGCCGATCCCCAGCTTTTGTTGAGTGAGAACTTACCATCCGCATTGGACGATTCTTTGAGTTCCACTGGGAATGATAGCGGGTCTTTAGTCCAAGGTGTATCAGCTCGTTCCAACCTACCATTCCCCTACGACAGGCAATTAGAGACACATGAATTACTTGGACATCATAAACAGCTTTTTCAACAAGTTCCGCTCATCCCTGGTAAATCTACAGGTTTGCCAGGCTGTGATCCTGTAGGTGGGGCAATGCGCTACAGGGATGTTTTGAACCTTTCTGTGACGGCGTCTGGGGATGCTGTAAGTGATCTATTAGGAAGCTATTACTACTCGTTACTAGCATACTCCGCTTCTTTAGCTAATGCGAAAAGTAGTGACGGTAATTACGGCGGTGATGTTAGTCATTTGGGTGAGGATGCGGGACAGACAATAAGTTTAAAAGAATCTGCCAATCCCAAGAATAACAAATCTAGGTCAAATGAGAAATCGTCACTTTCCTTCTCAGTAGAAGCTATTCTAAATATGTGAAGTGAAGGATGGGGTAGAGGGAGACATACTGTAACCACGGTATAAAGAAACTCTTGTAAATTGTCTGTCTAAAGTAGAAAATTAACGAGAAGAGAGTTGGATGGAGGAAGGTTATACCGGAGGACTAATTTGAATTGAGGTAGAAAGTTTTCAAGTCCTTAAGTAAAACGAGTTGTTGCTGTATTCTTTCATGCTTCCTCCTGTACCCACTGCACTGTCAGCCATTGCATTGTTGTCATGTTCTCTTGTTCCGTTTCTCTGATGTATCATCATCATCATCATGCCGAACCCCGTGTGAATGTGAGGGTTGAAAGTGACTGAACTTTAGATTGACTCTTGAGGTAACCTGCAAGCTGACGTAAGGAAAGAGCGAGAGTGGTTGACAGTTAGCATAAACAAAAGAGTAAACATGAGCTAATGATTACGTAAGAATTTTGTACAGTTTCATGTTCGGTAACAACGGGTGTAAAAATGGATTTATTCATAGCTTTAAGTTATACATAGCGCAGTCGTAACTTATGACAGAAGTATCAACGTTGTAAATACATAAACTTGACGTCAATTCTCAAGAATAAATACAAACAATGTAAAAAGAAGACCTAAGGACCAGGCCATTATTGTACCTCCGAGGAGCTAACACTATTTGTGATAAAGAAGTGAGGCCGTCAAGATGTGCCAGGTGTGAGAACAGGGCCTGGACGTCGGTAATGAGCATTGCGTATAAATTAAGCTCAATGCGGTCATTACATTAAAGCAATGTCGAATTGATGATGATTGTCCAGCCTCAGCTTTGACTTAGAAGTTTGAGGAGACGTGACGGATCCAGTCGGTGTACTCTGAGACCTTGACGTAGACGCCGGGAACGTCTTGCTGACCACATCCGACACCCCAGCTGACAACACCTGCGAGTTGCCATTGACCCTTGAGTTCGCAGACGAGAGGGCCACCTCCATCACCCTTGCAAGCGTCCTTGTTCAGCTCTCCTCCGGCACACATGAATCCTGGGTGGAGGGTGAAGTCTGGACCGAGTCTGGTTCTCTTGAGCTTTTGTTCACAGTCGAAGTTATTCAGAATTGGGAGGTCGACCTTCTTAAGCACGTTTTGGTATTGACCAGTTTGAGTGAAGGAGTCTTTGCCCCAACCAGTGGCGTAGCAACGTTGACCAGCGAATTCAACTCCCTTCGGTGGCAAGCAAACAGGGCTGATGTGAGGGCTGTGAAGAGAAAAAAACATGAGTTAGATTAATGAGTTTAGTGTTACTCTTAGCCCACTGTTGCGTCACTATAGCCGTAGTAAACAGTCTAATGAAGAACTTACAATTCAGCAAAGTTGATGAATCCGTCCATCTTCAGTACAGCAACATCGTGGAACAAGTTTCCAGCATAGAATTCAGGGTGGACAACAATAGTTGAGATTAGCGCGCTCGGTGTGAGGGTAGAATTCGTTCTCATTGCCGACGTCCCAGTCGCCAAGACGGACTCGGAGGTCAAAGGCTTGCAGCTTGTTGACACAGTGGGCAGCGGTGATGATGTGACGGTTGTCAATCAAGGAACCGCCGCAAACGTACTTGCCATGATTTAGAATAGCCACTTGCCATGGGTATTCAGCTATAAGGAAAAATAAAGTTAAGGTTGATAATTGAACATGAACTATGATAAAGGAATACTTTAGGAACAGTTACAGAAGCCATCCAAGCTTTGAAAGTCGAAAATGATGAAATTCTTCTCACTCACCGAAATCAGTCTCTCCTTCGACGAGGTGATAACCTGGGGTGAGAATACGTCCTGTGATGCCACCAGAATGACGTGTGCCGCATTGAGGATATCTGTTTCCACCATTCATGGGCTTGAATCCACCGCCAACAAATGGAGGAGTGACACCACCAGGTGGAAGAGGCAAGTTGGGTTGTCCAGGTTGGTAAGTTGGTCCACCGGGGTATTTTCCTTGGACACCAGGTCCGAAGTTTCCTTGACCCAATCCATTAGAGCCTCCGGCACCGGTGGAAGGGGCAAGTTGGGTTGTCCAGGTTGGTAAGTTGGTCCACCGGGGTATTTTCCTTGGACACCAGGTCCGAAGTTTCCTTGACCCAATCCATTAGAGCCTCCGGCACCGGGGTTTCTGCAGCAGACGAATCCTCGTGGGCATGATTGGTAGTTGGCGAATCTCCTTGGCTCGGAGGTGCCTGTTTCCAGCAGGAGCAAAGTTTTGAGCAGGGGCTTCTCTCCTGGTTCTGTTCTTGCTTTCTTCCTCAGGCACAACTGTGGTAGCGACTTCAGCTTCTTCGTCATCAAGAGCAATAGCTTTGGCTTGCCGTCCCGAAACTTCTGCAGCTTCTTCCTCCGCATCAGTGGCGTTTGATTGCAATTAAGGCAGCAGTCTTCTTGTTTCTAGGGTCGATTCCAAAACCAACCTGTCCGTAGTTTGGCAAGCCAGTTCCAGAGATGACTTCCCGTCCTACTGTGTCTTCACCAACGATATTGTAAGAGGAACATTCCTGGATGGGGATGCAGGTGCATTCACTTCCGGGGTTGGCAAAGTTTGGTTGCAGGTTTTGAGCTTGGGCAAAGGTTCCAACGTTCGTTCCATCTTGCTTGGAAACAGCAACTGAGGATTTGGAGTAATCGCCGTAAGGATACACTTCGTCACCGTAATAAGGCTTCTGCGGAATTGGGTGGGGAAGATGTCCGTGAGGCACTCCGTGTGGTGGTCCATAGTGACCGACGGGTCCACCTACAGGTCCGCCGACGTGTCCACCGACATGTCCACCATGGTGAGACGGTTCCAAAGGCACTGCAGCGATGGGGGAGCCCACTGGTTGAAGAGCAACGGGTTGAACGAGGGTAACATCCTTAGCGGGAATACCGGGAGTTGGTGGTTTCCAACCGTAGTCAACCGGGTACTTCTGGTAGTTTCCATGAGTGATGGGAGGAGGAGGAGGTCCGTGGTGTTGGAAGTGATGGGGGTGGTGAGGTGGTCTCTTCCATCCGTGGTGTCCTGGTTTACGACAGTCAACGAGTCCGAGATGACACAACTTGTCCTTGATGTAGCCACGAGCTTCGGAGTCATCTGACCCGGCTAGGTGAGCTTGCACCTCCGAGTCAGCAGCAAGTTTCTCCAGTTCATCGTCACTTCCTTCCAGTTTCCTTCCAGATCGTGCTGCCTTGATCACAATGTCGACTGGATCCGGTTCATCGCCTCCCTTCACGTCCGTCTTTTCCTCACTTAGATTCGAAAAAATATCAGCCTTTGCTGCGTCCTTAGGAAACGCTAGCCCGCTGCTCACCACAGCGAGCAACACGAGGGCAGAGCCCAATAAAACGGTAGTTTTCATTTTAATAGTGATTTGAAATTTCCTTAGTTTTCAGAGCTACTTTGTCAACGTCTCTTAGGAGAGAGAAGCTGAAACTGACATGCTGTTTGAAATTAGCGTGCGCTTTTATATATTTCAGCAGTACCTCCGGCATCTTCCAAGGGGTGCAGTTTCTTCCAAGTCTTGCCTTGTCAGCTACATACCACATCCGCGTGTAGCTAACGTTACTGTAGGCTCCTCTCATCTCTTTGTTCCTTTGAGAGCCAAGTAACCTTTGGGATTTTCACGTATCCTTGTAGTGCTGCAATTCAGAATCTCTGGGATATCCCAGCTGATATTATCAAGGTAGGTACCCTTAGACACTGCACGTTGGTCCACCACAACATAGCAGTGTTAGTAACAGTGAAAGGGACAACAAACGCGTGCGTATTTTACGCTCTTGCATAGCATCTCGTTAACTGCTCTTGTTCAGTCCGTATTACGTATTGTGACTGTAAGATAACGGCTCGCATACACACCTTCTTGCAATCCAAATGCAATTGCAACTTTATCACCTGACATCTCTCATAATTTACGGCGCGTTATTTTCCATTTATTTTTGCACTCTCATTTCACACGGATGTGCACTGACAAGACATGTTTCTTTATCGCTTTTCAGATTGAAGACGCATTCCAGCCCATGTCTTCTTCAACTCCACTAAAGAATCGAATTTGAAGAGCATTAAAATGCCAAACTTTTGCCTTTGGACCCGATCTTGCTTAAAATTAAGTTTGGATTTGTTTCCATAATATCATTGATTTGTCGCTGTCAAAACATAACATCTTTACGTTGAACTGACCGGCTGTTATATTCACTTCTTTACGCTGGCACGTGCTATAGTCAGTCTTGCGATTGCAACCGCAAATGAGAGTCAAAGTCAGTGAGGAGTAACGAAACGGATTGTTGGCAAAACTCACAGATGAAAGGAGAAATGTGCAAATTTTCTTTTCAAATAGTACGAATGTATGGCACGCACTCCGTAACAGATTCATTTTCGTGGATGAAGTAACAATCACGCAAGGCGGTTGATTCAGAACAGCAAGGATAGTAAACCAGCTCATTGACTGTCTCCACAACTAAGTGCGTAAGGCAGTCCTGATTGACATGAACTATTTGCCAGTGCATACATAATACATGCGCTCACGTCATAGGAAGAACTTGTCATGGGTGGAAATGAAAGTGAATCTTGTCATGATTCACTGCCGTGGGAGGAAAAGTCTTCCCTCTTAAGATCCTAGCAAATGCATTGAGAAAACTCGACAACAAAACGAACGGAAACATTGCCAATTCGCGAAACATGGTAAGTAAAGCCTGCAGAGCAGCAAAATTTTGCTAAAATTCTCATCCACATCCGTTTCCAATCCCTTCGCTTTTCCACCTTTGCATTTGCTCTTCTTTCCTAAATCCTGGTTCGTTGTCTCCCAAACCATTAACTTCCCATCGAATGCCTCTATCCTGCTTTCAACCGACCGAGTCGCGCAAATCACAGTCCCATCATAAAATTTAGGGTACTGTGCCTTTCCTTGTTTCTTTATTTTCTCGAGAGTCTTGGCGGAACCAAAAGGTCTCCATTAGAACCCTCGTACCAGTCTTTGAACCTTATCTCAGTTTTAGTGTGCACCAGCTACGGGGTGAGCGCTCCCTCGGAAGCATAGTACAGCCGAAAGGTAATGGTGCCTTTGAAACCGTTAAAAAACAGTTAATAAGTTATGTCACAGGAGACTGGGAAAATCCCTGTGTTCTAATTCCTTCGACGCAGTGGTCGGCATACGCTTGTTTGTTCACTTGCCCATTGACGCATACAAGTACGAGGATTTTGCTCAAGCGGATGATCTTGACGATTCCAAGAAACACTTTCTCGACTCTTGCCGTGTAGCAATCTTCTAATGTTTATGCGTACGTGCGTTTTTCTTATGAGGTAATCTTACCTCTTATGGCAAGTGCATGCGGCCGCATCATTGCAAATGCACTGAGACCCCAAACCAAAGATATGCCTGAATTGCATCCAAAGTCGGGGCTTCTCTACGTATTGTTCCGCTGGTTTTTTCATCTGCTACATTTTAACATTTAATCGTAAGTACTTTTCTTGGTTTGATAACAGTGCTACGTATGACATTCTTTTGTACTTGTGAACCTGATGCTTCCTTAAACTTTTAAGTACCATAGAATGACCATAGAGTTGAAGCAGGTCTCTATTTCTACATATCCGGCTTTTAGCCGGATTCAGTTTTATGGATTTGCTCCCTCAACTTCCAAGGAATGAATCCCGTTAGACCCTTCAAAATTGAGTCTTGTAACCACTTCAGCCAGGTAGCAAAAGAAGGTATGCGTCAATAATCCTAGTCCTTGCTTTTGCATCCTTGTCTGTATTATGAAATGAAATTTCATCCAAAATTACGTTTGTGCTAGCTTCCGCTGGTAATTCCCATTATGTCCATGGGGAATCCAAAGAATTTGCAGCAATTTATGGTTTTAATTGCTCTCATGTATTCAACCCTTTATTCGTTGACTGCACATGACTTGATCCAAAGTTGAGTAGCCTTCCCAAGGCAAAGGGACAGGGGAATTCCCTGCAGTTTTGCGAATTTCGTGTAGCGAAACAGGCACTGCTCTAGCGCAACATTTACAGCTACACGTTCGATATTCTCGGCTGACGTCTGCATCCTCCGTCCCTGCAACAACACCAGCCTGAGGACTGAGGAGAATGGCGATTCGCATTAGGATTTCCCTCCAAAAGCTCTTTGTCAATCCAGGTCGCCAGCATTAAATAATCTTGTGTGAATTCTAAGAAAATGAACTCTTTTGCAATCTTGAAACTCAATATTTCCATTCCACCGGTCACCTCCATCTTCTGTGTTCTTGGAAATGTTTACATTGTAATAACCTCCTGTTATTCATGGCATCGAATTGGTAATCCACGTGAACTCTTGTGGCTATGGTCCTCAGCTTTGTTTATTTGAGCACATTTTCTGGGGTTTCCCCCAACATTGCGACTTAAGGCTCTCGGGAATCCTGAAGGACGAATCGGAGATACAGCAGGAATCCATGAACATTACATTCCATGGTTATGCCTTGACACTTGTTTGGTTTTCTGTAGACCACTATGTGAATAACATACGTTC
>VRMD01003327.1:0-11157 GCA_009872375.1 Sminthurides bifidus | reverse complement strand
AGACTGCATGTAATAATTTTGAAAATCCAATGACGGCGGGAGGTGCGGGTGGGACCGGTATGGGACGTCGAAGTTGGTCAGCTGACTTGCAACAATCTGTATTTGTATTCATTTATTCCGGTTATGCGTTATGTTTATCTGAAGTCAGTCTAAAATTTTTACTTTTAACTTCAGTAATAAGTAATTTTTTCTAGTACTTTCGTTATTTTGCGATGATGAACATTATATATAGGGAATTGGTATTGCCTTATTTTCGTTTGGTGTAGTTTGTCTTATGTACTACTATACATATTTTCAAGGCTACTAGTTACAACCTCATTGCGTATACTCCTTCACTAAGCAACTTGTTCCTGTCATACTAATTTTGGCGAATACGCTAAAATGACTCTTGTGACTAGTAGCATTGTTAAAAGGGGTTTGGCGTCGAAGTCACTAACTGCTCTGTTCGTACATGTGTAGGTATATTGAGATATTTCGTGTCGGAGCGTCGGAACTGAGAAGCATCGAGTCAATGGTAGTGCGAAATACACGACCATCTTATTCTCCTCGACAAGGACCGTATGCCAGAAATCGAGGAAACTATAATAGCCCCAACAGTTGTTACAATTCCTCTCAGCGTCCATCTAGGTATTTCAGCAAAGGTAAGCTTTGTTACTTGTATAATCTAATTCTTGTCCCCTTACGTTCTAATATTCGATTTATGGCGCTATAAGTATGGATTTTTGGTATTTATTTTGGTTCTAGACTCATGGTCCAACAACTACGGCAATAATAATGGAGGATGGAACAGACACAACGCGCCACCACCGCCTCCGCCACCTCTCTCGCCGTCATGGAAACTATGGTGGTCATGGGAACTACCAAGGGTCCAACTCAAATTGTGTGCTCATGCGAGGGCTTCCGTTTAAGGCGTCTGAGGGCGATATTAGGAAGGTAAATGATAGTGTCTGCAAATTTTGAAGTAAATTCGTTTCCATAAATTCGGAGTAAGGTTTGCCATGTTTGTTAATGTGGCTTTAATTATGCTTTTATGGCAGTTCTTCGAACCACTTGTCCCAATCGACATCCACATTATTTACGACAGTTCCGGTCGTCCTTCGGGTACTGCAAAAGTTCAGTTTACGTCTGGTGATGATACGACCCGGGCCATGGGGAAAGTAAGCACTTTATTCACTCGAGTTTTGTTGAAATTGAATCTCCTTAGACTACCATATGCATGCCGTACGGTTTGATTATGATTGCAATGCTTTGTTTTTGTTCCAGCACCGTGAAAAAATTTTCACACGATATATTGAACTGTTTATCAGCAGCAACTAGTTCCGAAAACTTCAGGCCTTAAGAGCTCCATTGCAGGCTTTTCTCGCAATTTTAAATCTGTAAAAGTTTTTGAAAAGGGTCCATGCACAATCAGTTAACCCGAATGATTATGATTTGTCATGAAAGTTTTACGATAGTTTAGGCAACAGTGACAAAGCGTGATTGAAGCACAGTGGAAGGTGTTCTTTGATGTACCGTAAAAGGAATGTAAAAGAAAAGAAATTCTTGTCATCTGTCCTGTTCTTGTTCAACCCTTTATGTTTTAATTTGAGAACTTGTATGCAAATATGAAACTTCTTGAACTGATTTCTTCCATGCGCATAGCTTAAAGTGTCAAGTAGATTGAGTTTAATTTATTGAGTAAATGTTTTACAAGGTTATAGCTTTATTTTATCGCATATTGTCATGATATTGGAAAAGTAAATTTGGGGCGACTAGAGAATTTTCTCTCAACTTCAGTATTTTCTAATTCAGCACTTCTCTTCTTCTTGCAACCGGATCTTCTGAGTTCGTAGCCCAATTTAACTGACTGTATGGTGTTATTTTGTCTTACTCTGTAACCCAAGATACCATAGCTAAGAATATAGTCTTTTCTGCCAGAATTGTCATTTATAAGTTATTTTGGTCTGATGGTCAGGAGTTAAGCTTCATCTAGACAGAAGTCGTGAGAACTTTTGAAACTTATGGAACTTGATAAATGAAGTTGGATTGAATCTTAAATTTTATGGAAATAGGAGCATTATATTACTCTCCGGCTTGAGAAGCTTTCCTCTCTTGCGTTTGCGGTCCAGGTATAATCTGCATGATTTGCAATCAAGGAAGCTGTATTCAAAAATGGGTTTGACGTACTATTATTGTTATTTTTCCTAGGAAAACCATGTGATAGAAGTTGTCATTGCAAGGTGGTGGGCAGAACAGAGTGGTTCAGTCACTCTAAACTCCTGCTTGGGATTTGGAAGTGGTCTTGTTTGTCATAAGGATTGGGTGGCTTCTGTAGGAGACACTTATTGCATTTTAGTCGAGTATTCAAAAACTGAAAATTGCAGCAGGGATCGATGAAGGAACAGATGGTGCGATTCGCATGCTGTCAGGAAATCAAATGAGGTTTTTCCCCTTATTTTATTGTGTTAAGATAGTACCACCTAGGGAAGCCAGGAGTGAGATTAATTCGCCGCTCTTTATCTTTGTAATGACCGAAAAGATGAGTTAAGGACGAGTCACGACGTAAATGAATTGATTCCGCCATTCAAATTTCAGTTCCTTGTCTTACAAATAAGTGGATTCAGAAATTGTTACCGGAAGAAACCGTGCATGGGCTCGTGAAAGCAAAAATATAATAATCTCACTTTTAAGGAGCGTGCATGTAGGCAACTTTGACAGCTTAAAAAATCAGTCTCCTTGTCTAGGGACAATGTGAAGATTTGCACTGGAGCCCAAGTTCGAGTGTTGAAAAGGTCTTTGAACTCACAGATCCTCTTCAGAATTTAATACATGTCTTGTTAGGAAGAAAGCAAGTAGGTATAGTTTATCATGTTCGGAATTTTGTCTCCATGAGTAGCTTTTGCAGTTTAACTGTAACGCTACAGGTAATCACTTAATGAGTCGCTCAAAGTTTATAATGTTATCATAACTCTTGTGCTGGGGGCAGGTGAATGCAGGTATTGCATATCACTATTATAAGCGTTTAAAAGTAAAAGCGTGGTACGGGTCTTGGCAAATCCACATTTCTGCATCCATTCACATAACATTTTAGCCCAAGCAAGAAAAAGGTGATCATTAGCTATATTAGTTTCTGTCGGATTCAGTTGTGGGTTTCGGTCAGCCCTTTCTAGGAAATGGACTAGGTATATTGGCCCTGAGCTGGAGGAAGGGAAACTTATAAGAAGAATTAGAATATCAAGTGAAAAAAGTTGGGAAAGCCTGACTGAAGAAAGTAGACAACTGGAGCTCGACCTGGGCAAAATAAAAGTGATATCCTTCCCGATCTTGATGGGAAAATCGCGTGCAACATGGTTTGTGATATAATAAACACCAGAGTTTGAATGAATCAAACCGTAAATACAGGACGGGAGAAAATTGAGCTCCGAGGTTATAAGTTGGACACAGTGTGATAGCCCGGCACTGCTCTTGGTCGGGTGCGAGGAGATTGATGTTGCCCGTGAATTGATACTGCTTTTTACTTTGTTCTCCTAAGCTAAGCGGCGAATAGCTACCACGCTGCTAAGCCATGCTGGGAACACAGCGCTATTTGAATAACCGTATTAGGAACCGAATCAGGGAAAACTAATGGGCCAGAGGGACAGGTACACTCGCCCTGGCATAGGAGAAAGTAAGTGACTGCCAAAGGAAAAAATATCAGCAGATTTACTCCAGAAGTGGAGAGGCAATCAACGTGTCTTGGCTCTTGCAGGCCCTGAACAAAGAACAGCAGTAGGAAACGACTCTATGTCCTCCTTGAGCATTGTTAACATTTCGGGGTCCTCCTGAGCAAGGTTTGACTCAGACTTCACATTGCCAAAGTGTGTGGATTGTGGACAAGTGTGTGTTATTGGTACAAGCTGTAAAAGCAGAGAGACTAAATTTTTCCAATTTTTTTAGTTAAGCTACAAGGGTACTTATTCTTAAAAGTGCCTTTCCGATGCTGACCGGGTGAAAGTGGATATTGGCCTATTACTTCGGTGTGTAACCGCATGAGTTTGTAATGGTTCAAGCAAATTAAAGGACGTGAAAGTGCAACGTAACGTTTGTGGTCCAACATGGCTGGAGGCATTGGAACCAGGAATGTAGCCACGGCTCAGGTGCTTGGGCTAGGATTTTGCCTTGCTATCGCCTTTCTGGGTAAGTACTGAATTTTTTTCTGGAGTAATGAGTAAGTCTTGATTGAGGCTAAAATTCCAGGCAAGAATTCAGGTAATTTATTCATGCAACTTAGCATTAGTAACACTCTGATTGGGTTAGAGGCACTAGAGATGGGAACAAAGAACCGTTGCAGACTTTCCACGTGCATTGGGCCCAGGAAACCTTGAACTCGCAGGACGGAGAACAGACTTTCATAGCCGTGATCCAAGTCGAACGTTTATCGAATCGTCACGTAACTTTAGGGACTGCGAACAAAATTGCATGGTAGGGGAACGTAAAATGGCGAAAACTTTTCTTTCTGCACCAGATCATTTAGATAAAGAATCATTGACCCTGCGATGCCGGTGATTCACGTCTAGTACGTGGTTCCCACACAAGCAAGCTTTGGCACCAAAAGCCTTGCTTCAGTGCAATGAGCAATTACAACTTTGGCGCTTAATATATGGAATATTTGCGTGGAAAGAATATGTTTTGCGACCATCTTAACTCCTCAGACTTGTTTGTAGGAGGTTAAAGTTGGAAAGATGGATCAGTCCAGCAATAACTATGCATGTAGTTTACATAATCGGATAAAGAAATTGAAGATTTCTGAACTGAATTTTGGGCTGAAATTTTGTAACAAGAACATTCCAATTAGCATTGGCCTGTTAATCTGGCGTAGCAACACCTGGGACCGACAGCTTGCAATGTCACCTGGATTCTTCCAGGGGAGGAGTTCAGCTCCCAAGAAAAGTCGGAGCTCCTGTCCCCATTTTGTAATTTCAATTAGGTCGTCGTATCCCGCAGGTTTATGACGCAATATTCCTCATGTGGGCTTTGAATCCTTGAATGTATCAAGTCTGTGATTGTGTAGATGAATGAAGTCTCATTAACTTGACCAACCCAAAACCCTATTAGCGTCGTCCAGCGTCACCACCGCAAATCAGAACTATAAGCCAAGGGCGCAAAAATAATTTGTTTGAAGGACACTCCTAAGTACAGGAAACGTAGACGGACATTGCTTGTCATTTGTATAATGTGGTACCATTTGTTGTTTTGTGAACAGTGGGAGTCGTTTGTGGGAACACTTGCCATGCCGACCAGCTCCAGCTTTGCGTCAACCGTGCCGATAGACTGCTAAAAAACCCAGAGTCTGTATTCCCCGACACTCCAGTCGCCGTTGATAGATTGTGCAGGTAATGTAGGGAACGGAAAGGTGTGAAACGTTTCTCAAGAAAAGTTATCTTCTTACAAAAGCCATCGGAGGGAGCGGTAGGAAGTGAATGAAAAAAGCGTGTGTAGAGTTTGTCCTGGGGTGCAACTTGAATGATTCAAATGACCATGTCAAAATATCAATAAAAACATGCTTGGGTGTTGAGAGCTACATTAGATGCAGAGGCCATGTCGTAATTTATGATCTGGTTCTTTTTTTAGAACGTGGAGTAACTTCACACAGTGTGTACAAGAGTACACGAAACGGTGTTTAAATGCCAAGCAGAAGCTTGAGTTCGATCGAACTTTTAAGGATCCCGTGGCCTCCATGAGCGTGCTTTGCACAAACACTCCTTTCAGATCAGGTACGGTTGAGTTCCAATCTCGAGTCGGCACATGATGATGAGGAAAGTAATGTTCGATCGATAAAGTACTTAATCTCACCTTTAATTTCATGTGGAACGCCGTGCAGAATATTTACTCTATGCACCTTGCATCAAGAAGATTGCCATTGAAGAGAAGAATTGTGGTTTTCAATACAAGTTGTTGATAGACTACATGTCCGAGGGCGTGAATGGCAAAAAAATTTGTTGGTAAGTCCATCTACATTCATGTAGATGTCCATAAGCTAGCGCCAATCCTTGGTCCCAACCGTGCAATTTCCGTAAGAAAGCAGAATATGGCTATATTCAAGCTCACAAGGAACTAAAACCAGTTGTTGTTTCCATGACAGCGCTCGGAACAAGTTTCAGAAGTGTGTTCTCACCAGAACTCGGAGTACTTGTGACGTAGAACTGAACAAAGACTCACAGAATGAAAGCTCACCAAAGAAGAACGCAACTGCTTTCGCAGAATTAGCTCTTAACAAATCCCTCGGAACCATGCCTCAGCAATGTCAACAAATTGGGTAAGTTCAAGGCGTTCCGTGTTTACAGCCAAAATATGTTTACCTTCACTCGACATTATGGGCATTGATCGCAACCTAAGACACTTGTGGAACCAGAATAGCTTGTTTGATGCTAACAATTTTCTTTTGACAATCACTAAATGCAGATTTTCAGAAGAAGACTGTCCTGGCAAAGCCGTTTCTGGAAACGGACCGAATGTTCCACACGACGCACCAGACAACACCACAAAACCTGCGAAACCTCCAGTAATTGTGAGGAGGACAACCAGAAAGACAACAGAGAAGCCTAAAGAAAAGCAACCTGATAATCTTGCTATCAAAATCGGAGGAGAGGCCCAAGTCGTTGTAATTAGTTTGGCCCTTGTTTTCATTAACTTCGATCGTAGGCAGTGAGCCATGTAAGTAGGCATATCTGATTTGAACTGGTGAAAGAATCCGTCCTAGCCTGAAGTACCACATTGTAATAGAAATTGTTGCCTTCATTTCTTTGGCGATCCTTGGCCAAAAAGCAAGTCGATAATCCCCTCAATGCGGTTCTGCCAGTCAACTTTCACCACAGCCCAACGATGTGACGGAGAGAAAGGATTAACTGCCAGCTGCGCCCTCTACCCTCCGCGGATGTAAGAGATAGTTGAGTAGCTCCCCATCGCAATGTGTTTGAATCTCCTACGTGCCCACATTGTAATTTACTCAAAGGTGTTTCTCAGTTCATGAGGCTTATTTTTATCAAATAGTGTTACAGTACCGGTACCTATTCATGATTTATGTCTATGAGAAATTAGACGAGATTTATACCTATACTAAAATACCTAGGCCAAGATCACGTAATGTATGGAGATTTTAGCACCACAAGCTCTGCTCACTCAAGCTCTCTAGTTACGATACCTAGCGCTATTGAATGGGAACCTATTGTGTTTATGTGTCGCAGTAAATCTGAAAGAAGGATCATACTTCACCACCAAGAACAAAACTGGTCTGCGAAAATTACTCAACGCTAGAATTACAGCGGTAAGTTTTCCATGATATGGCACCTCTTAAATTCCACTGCTATTCGGTGTGAGAAAAGCTCTGATTACTGAGAGAGAAACTCCAGAAGAATAAATGTGGCAAAATCTGCGTGTTATAAGAGGAAAGCGTCGCCGTCAGCCACAACTTAAAGAATGACCATAAAATTGGGAGATGAAGAGCCATAGCTGCTAGCGCTTGCTACCTCCATTTGATTTTATGAAGGGTTCGGGGAAAGAAGAAAAGAGTTGGGAGAAAATAAGGAAATGTTGTATTGAAAGTGTGTACAGAGAAAACAAGAGGGTGCAATTGAGAGACCATAAGCTTGTTTTCTATTCAAACAAAAAGGATACTGTGAAGTTATCAACGCTTTCCTAATCTTCTTCTCTCTCACTTGCCGATGTTTAACTTGCTCACTTATACTTTTGTGACTTGGGGAGGAATTTGAAAATATTCCCGGAACGGAATACTTCTAGCGTACTACCAACCGCGAAGAACTCGCTCAAAGCATCTTAAATCAAGAGAGATTACGACGCTAGGCAGGAGCGGGAGCAGGCAGGCGGGCGAAATTCATTCTTCGGGCATTGTGCATAATCAGAGGGAATGATCTTCCATTATTATTCTTCTCTTTGATGTAACGACGCTCATTACGCGGCGGGGACAGGTAAATTCACGCCATGGCTTCTTGCCGCACAGATTAAGCCCGCGGGTAAGAAAACAATGGGCTCATGCCTTTTATTTGTCTTTTCGCAGTTTGCAACCACGGTAGCACCAGCGAGTTCAAAGTAGAAAAGTGTCAAAAATCCATGTTACATGCACAGCATTGTGAAAAAGTGTCTCACCCTGCCAACGCGATTCAGAAGATGACTTTTGACAAGAGAGAAAAGCCTCTCAGTATCGGTAAAAGACTAGAGGACAATGGCTTCAAGTGAAGAAGTTGAGCCAGGAGGAAGTGGTGCAGAAGTATGAGAACTGCCATTGGACAGGAAAATGGAGGAATATTGATCAATAATATGAAAGGCTGGAACGGAATTGAAAGCTGAGGACGACCTTGTTGCCATGCCTCGTAGGGGTACTGAGAGAGAAAATGCTTTTTCATAAAAGTCCTCTTGAATTGTTAGAAAAACAAAGGGGGGAATATTGGAGGATAAATGTAGTATAGGCTAACTTTTTTTCAGCCCGTGGATGACTATCGCATGGCGAATAGTTTGGGAATGGATTTAGAATTTCAGCCCGTACACTGCGCCCGTCCTCGAGCAGGGGATCATTTCAAGAGGATTGAAGCATGTAACTATTTTGGCCCTGGGATAGGGTTTGGACAATGGTGAAAATAATGGGCTGTTCCACATGGCCGTTATTGCTCTTTCGTGGCATTCCACTTAGATAAATTGTGGCCGTTTGTTTTCTCTTCTGTCTCTATATATTCTGTTTCGTAAGTCATCGCAGAACGTAATGGATTTCTCCCACAACCGATTGCCCTCTGAATATCCAAGTGTTCACGAGTCTTCCGAGTCTTTCTAGTGGCTTAGCCAAATAGAAGCTCGAGGGAAGGTTCGCAAAACCACCATTTTCTCTCCATTCACCACCCTACCGCTCATCTCTTCTTGGCAGTTTCGTAGAATCCTCTCTGGAATTCATAACTTTAGGCTCTCGACTCATCCTCTCCCTTGTTTTGACAGGAAAATACGAGGTGATAATGAGCCTTGTTTGAAACTAGTAATTCTTCTGAAATTGCCGAATGAGAGCAGCTCATAGTTTTCCAAAATTCTTTACGCATTCTTTACGTGACGGAGAACGGGTTGAGATCGTCCACAACTTTGGATGAATCCACATTAATCAAAGCTTATACGGAAACCTACTTACGGAAGCTTACTTATGTCCTTTGACGACTTCCTTGCCGCTCAATTTTCAACGAAAATTACAAAACTGGAAGTCAAGACCGGGCCTTTACCAGTTCAGCAGCTAAGGCTTTCGTAACGCAACAGTCATGGTAACAATGGATATAGGCCCGCATGAGCCTGAACATTTGTGTGCTTCGTAAAGCAGACGAGCGACCGTCCTTGCTAACTTTCCCCCTGAAGAAGATGATGAGAGGAGGACGTAATGGAATAAAATGGCCCGCGGTGAGGTTCCAATGTGGGAATATTTCCGCCTGCTTCGGTCTGGATCTGGAAAATCAATTAAGATATTCAGTAGAGGAAGCCCAAAGGAAGGGTATAAATTGCTGGGCGGAAGAGCCTTCGTCTTCAAATTTCCAAGTCAAGAGATTTTCACAACCACACACAATTTGTAAAAGGATGGGATTACTTTTGCGCAAGAATAACCTTTGCTCTTCCTCTTTCTCGTAGACGTAGTTCCGAAGTCAGTCCATTTTATGTGAAGGCAATGTACAAAGACGAGCTGGAACAGTCTCTCGTTTTTCGAGTCGTAGCTCTTACATAACTTGGAGCAGTGGTTCGGTAACTGCTTTCTGCACCAAGAAAGTTTTATCAAAGTCTTTCCGAAAAGTTGCACGCCAAGTTGCTTTATGGCTTGGATATGAAGTTGGCATGGAATTGTCAGCTTGGAATTTTTATGAGGATGAAAAGTCCTGGCGCGACATGTTAATGACTGGAGGATGTTGTGCGGGGATTTGTGGGAAAAATTGATGAAAGGTTGATGAGCTGAGAATCGAGGACGATATGGTCTACGGTGTGGTGTAACGCGCGGATTCTTCTCAAGTGCCGGACACTCGGTGGCAAAGCCATCATCTCACGCCTCCGAATGGGCTTTTCACAGCCTCTGTGTACCGACAGGAGGACGGAGCTGTGAGTGAACCACTCTCGTCATCTCCACCACTTGAGAGGGGATGAAAAAACCCAGGGTGGGGAGAACCAACAGTCAGAATTCAACGACTGTGTGTATCAAGCAGCTCAAAGGTTTTAGTCATGAAAGGAGATGGATCCAACCATGGTATAGCTGCTCCAAGCCAAGAGGCACGGCACTATTATTATTAGGTGATGAGAAAATGTAGTGGAGAAATCGCAAAGTAATGTATCTAATAAACAGGAGAGAAAATACTTGATAAGAATATTTATGCCAAAAAACGCATAAGTATCTGTAAAAAGGGAGAAAGCAAGCGGCAAATGCTGCGATGGTGTGAAAATGTGCGAGGAATAGACTTGAGGAGAGAGAGAGAGAGAGCGAGAGCAGGGTAAATATTCTTCAAGAAATGCCAAGAGATTACAGCTTGGGTGTGGCCTCACAAGATACAATCCCCGAGGATTCCATTAAGGATAACATGAATATTAAAAAGGTCTACATTTGCATCTCAATATTGTTTATCTTCCTGCAGAAAAGGGTGCGATAATAACATCCCATGTCAAAAGCGTTACTTTGCCAACGCCAATATTGCGCGAGCGACAAGGAGTGGAAAGGAGCACTTCCTCCGCAGATGCTTTTCGCCTTTTCAATAAGACCGTAAAATCCTCTTCCGTCTATGACTGGGTTGCCAAGGAAACTTGAATTTTAAACTGCAAGTCGCAAACCTTTTCCTTAAGGACAGCAGTTCAATCTGCACCCTACAAATACATGGCCACTCTCAGCATGGAATTGTTCTCGGGGCCGCACAGCTGAGCTGCACGGTGGAACTGAATAGCCCGATAATTGTCACAAATTGTGGTCTGCGAACCCACAAAAATAATCAGGAACAAATGCTTTCTGTTACAATTTCTTGTATCGAAGCATTTTGTTAGTAAAGATGCGGCGAAACCGCAGAACGTGCATAATCAGCCTTAGGGTTCGAAAGATTTGGCAAAGTCCGCCCTTCTTAATCTCGTAGACAGAGCTTCATACACATGCAAATTAGAAGCTTATGGAAGGTCTTAATGCTACGAATT
>VRMD01003326.1:0-11158 GCA_009872375.1 Sminthurides bifidus | reverse complement strand
TCATCATCTAATGGACGGCAAGATCACGTCGGATGGATCTTGTCTGAGCAGTCATCATCGTCGAACCCGGGAGTGCAACAGAATAAACTCGCGAAAATTTTCGGAGAGGAGAGAGAAGAATTCCTTCGGCCCACCCATATGAAATGTAAGCCTCCTCCGTATGAATTGACTCGTATGTACGAAATCGAAAATGATTCGGATTAACCACGGGTCCGTCCAAACTGGCCTTGACATTCTGGTGCACCTTATACATCTCCCAAATTATTGAAGAGAGACACCTACCGAGAGTTTTAGAAGTATGTAGAAATAATCGATCGAAGTATCGTAGAAGTGATGAAATTGAATTCTAATGGCAGATCAATTGCAAACTCTATATATTTGATTTGCAATCTGCTCTTGTGAACAGTTTTATAGGGTTTACAAGTAGATTCGCAGTGTAGTAAGAAATACCTGCTGGATTCAGACAAATTTAGACAGTTTTTCACACTTTGTTTGTGTCCAATGCCATTTTGGTAATCACACCGTAATACTTTGTGGCTATGACTAATGCATCTTAAGTCGATAGCGTAGTTCCCTATAAGGGCCCAATGCGTCTTGTTTTGTAGGTACGCTTCAGTGCATGATTTAATGAGGTGATGGGGAGCACGCACAAGTACTGATTCCATATCTGACAAAGAAAGTACACTATTTGACCTTCAGGGCATAATGCTTCTGTCGAAGCTTTTTTCGATGAATCACCGACGATAAAGTTACTCACAAATACAAAACAGTTAAAACTTCAAGTCACAAGTTGAGGCGAGCTGAGAGTCTCATTCGATAAGTCATTGCTGTCAGCACTAACTTCTGGTGTTAAGAGTAGTCACTCATGTCATGAAGACAGGATTTAAATAATCGTTAGGCGTGAAATTTTTACCAAGTTTAACCATGGATGAACAATGCTTCAGAATTTCAATATCTTTCTCAATCCTGTGGTTTCGGGTGATTCTAAAGATATATAATATTTGTGATAATAAATTTTGATGTCGGGATGTGATTCGAATTTCAAGGATCCGGATAGGATAGGCTCAGAACCTCAATTAAATCACTGTTAATCAAGTACCAAAATGAGGATGCGTGTTTCAAAAGCCTCTCATGTTTCATGCATTAAGCTAACGCAGTTAACGAAATTCACTTTCTCGAAAATGGAAGTGAATTTTCGAAAAAACGCTTTGATGTGAATGTAATGCATGCATCACAACTCGAAGTATAATTCGTGGGGAAGGAGATGGATTCCTTGTATAAATGCATTGTTGAATAAGTTCAAGGCTTGTTTGAACGTTTCGTTTAACAAAATGGCGGGAGACAAAATGGAGAATGTGCTATTGTATGCGCAGCCATTTGAGCGCGTATCTTGTATTTATTGGTACAATTAAAGTTAGTAGAATTTACTGTAGTCGCAAGAATTATTACTCAACATGAACCGTATTAAGAGCTGAGAATAATTTTGATCTATCTGATAACAATAAAATTTTCCTTAATTTCTTTGCGTTCACCCATGCGCAGATTGTAGATGCGGAGTGCAAAGCTGCGAAAAGTGCAAATAAAAATCTGGCAAGTGGTATAACGTGATGCAAATATTTGTGACGTCACAATCATAATATTATTTTTCGAATATCTGAGACATTCTGCGAGTTAATCTGCTGAGCGGTGGTTGGATGTCATATACAATAGATTACTAGTACTCATGTGACAATTAAAGTGTGCGATTAAGCTCAATGCTCCATATGAATGATATCTGGTAAGCCGACCATTCCTTCACGAGTCCATTCTTGAGGTCAGTTTTTGTCCATGAATTTCTTTCGAAAGTACATAATGCACAAAACATTTTCTGAGTTTTGGTTTGACCAGATTGAAAAAAAACATGACAGAGTCACCGGTATCTAGTTCGCATAAAGATATTGAGAAGCCTCATGACCGTGAAAAGGCCGACCGGGTTCAAAGGGAAGAACCACGTCGTAATCGCAATTCAAACAACGTATACACATAAAGCACTGGCATTCCTCTAAAATTACTCACCATTTGGTATTGCTACAAGCTCTAAACGAACTTTACCTGTACAATATGCTAATAACGGTTGACATTGGCAATCAAATCCTCTCTTGATAAGCAAGTCCTAATATTAGTTCATGATTCACTTTGTTGCTAACATGGCCGCTAGATCGAGACCGAAGAAGGTTGGAGTGGGAATAGAACCGAAACTCATTTTCATCATTTCAGGGAGGCGCCAATGAGCCAACATTCGGTGATGTCATGGATGTGAAAGCAGACAAGCTCATGCTCATTCTGAAAATATTGACGATCGTAAGTTTTGCCCTTACCCCTTTGGTGTCCAATTTCTAGTACCCCGTGATAATTTTCCTGTTTATTGGAAAACGTGAAGATTGCATCTCTCTTTTCCTTTTCACACGTGGCTTGATTTTGGACGGCATGTCCGTACACTAGGTACTTGGAATCGTTTGTGTTGCACTTGCTGCCAGTGCCTTCTTCCAAGATTACACAAAGGATGAGTTCTTCCTAGCATGGGCTTGCATCGCTCTGATCACCTCCGCTCTCCTGTTCCTGTTTATCTTCCTCAAGCTGTTGGATGATTACAACCCAAAAAAAATAGTTGAGTGCATGCAATTAGCGATTTTCGAAATGTACTAGCCTCCAGCCTCAAATTGAATTGCTTCATTGATTTGCACAGGATGGCGTCTTTCATTTGGTCATTGGCATTGTCTACGTCATTGCGTGCATCATTTTTGCAATAGCTGTGAGCGACCTCTGGAACATTAACGTGTGCCGCTTTACACCTGGAAGCGGTTTATACTGCTCTAACAAGCGAGGTGAAAGGGTCTCTGCTCTGGTGAGTTAGTTCGGATTGTGAAAAAAACAGCATTTACGTGCACTTGCCTAGCTATCAGTTGAGAATCATGGTTAAAAGAAGTACTTCCACCTTGGATTATGATTCAGGTATTTGGAATCGTAAACTCAATACTGTATCTCGTGATCGGCTTAATACAACTGGGGATCTTAAAAGCTAAATGATCATCGAGGCTTCCGTTCTACTGCATTGCGAATGGAATGAATCATCATTGAAAATAATTAATTCAGAACCAAGCGAGAAAGCCATATTCCAACCAAAACCGCCAGGGTCAATTCCATCGGTCAGGTTACAGCAATTACCGACATGTGACATGTAATGGAGTCAAGGGTCATGAATGGGATACAGATTCAGAAAATCTCAACCAAAAACAGCTGAAACCCTTCCAGAGATCCTTACACAATTGCGCAATCGTAGCTTCTCTTCAAATCTTCAGGTCACACCTGCACTTAGCATCCATGGCCAATGTCGCATTGATTGATAACGACCATTTTTATAACGTGTATTACCTTAAACCGATACTTCAAGCTTCACAAAAGGATAGAAGGTGAAATAATTTTCATGCATTCGTTTCATTAAAAGTGGAGTGTACAAATGGTTAGATGCACGACGCTTCAGCGCTTGTAGTCAGAAAAGATTTTTATCGGGAGAGCGCACATACATGTGGCTAATAGTTTTCAAAAATGTTTCCGATCTACTCAGCAAATCAATCAACTCCATAAAATTCTTTACAGGAAACGTAGGTACTTGCGTATCGACTAAGCTCAATCAGGGCGTAGTATTATGTTTGCAATGTGATAGTCTCAAACATTCTGACTTATCTAACGGCAATTTGAGCCAGTCCTTACAAATAAGGTTCAGCGAGAGCAGATGGTGACCAGTGTGAAGGCTTTATGTGCTCATCACATGAAACAAAGGAATGACGTGTCACCTTGAGTTATGCGATAGATCCAGAGCTAAACTGAGCCTACGCCTAACTGAAAAGTGCGGATTGTGTCAATTATATTTACACGAACTTGTAGTACGTCATGATCACAAATTTTACAGCGGACCTTGGGAGAAAGCTGATAAGCTGCGACATGAATCAACCATTGTATCCAGGAGAGGAAGGATACTTTATAATAGAAGTGATCCTTTTGGGCAAACTCGTGGCAACACTTAATCATCATAAGCGACGAAATTCCTCCGATACTAGCTCTTATAGTTTAAAATCCACATTGGGAGAGGAAGAGCCGTCGTTTCTTAGCTAGTGCGTGATCTAAAAGCAACTCTTGTCTTGGTCCTAGTCGACAAAGTAGTTCAATTGAATTGTTTTTGTGAATTTTTACCGACTCCTGCGTAAATTCTTTTCCTACCATGGCCATTTCATTTGATATTCGAGGAAATAAGGCGATAATTCCCAAAATAGCTGTAGCTGTAAGTCAATTTTTTTGTAATGCACATAGGAGCAGTACGCGTGCTTGGAGGATTTAAATGGGCATTCTTTTTAAGACATCCCTTGATGCGTTATCAAACAGAGGGAAAAACATGTGACAAGGAAAAACTGATTTTTTGAATCCCAATAGATTGTGGCTATTATCGCTATCGGATTGCTGGCCAATGATGCGTACTTAACAAACTATGGTAAAGATGAATTCTTCCTTGCATGGCATTGCATTGCTCTGATAGTCTCCATAATTTCACTCGTTCTTACTGGTCTGGGACAACTGAACGATCTTAACCCCAAAAAAATAGTGAGTACAAGTTACAAGAAAATAATGAAGCCCGAAATACGCAATGATCTCAGATCTCTTTCTTTAATTATTATCTATGCTTCTTGTTTTAGGATGGCGTTGTATTTTTAGTGATGGGCATCGTGTACCTAATTGCAGCGATTATATTTTCCATCGCTGTAAAAGATCTATGGGATTGGTGTTTTGTAGCGCTGTGCAAGAGGAAAAGGGGTGAAAGAGTCACTGCTCTGGTATGATTCGTATGGCGTGATATTTTTATTACAACCTATACGGTTGAAGCTATGAACTTTTGGAAATTTTCAAAATGCGATTCTAACAGATGATGACATTGATTCAATTTTTCTTGCAGCTTTTAGGGTTCGTGAACATGGTCATTTCCACCGTCATTGGATTGTTTCAAATGGGCTTTTTGAAGCTTTAGCAAGTCGCTCTCTCTACCATGGAGGCGGTGAAGAAACGGTGGTCATATTTAAGATTGTTCGGCAGTTAACGAAAACTTTGTTCGACTGTCTAAAAATGGAGTCACATGAAGAAGCAGAAGCTTCTAGGCTGTTACTTAAGTTATTACAGCTTGTACATATAAAATTTGCTCTTTTTAGTTAAGCACTACTGTTGTGTTTAGCAAGTCGAAGCTAATGTTCTGCAGTAAATTCAAAACTAAAAGTTGGTCAATTACATTCTAATAGTCTATCGTCTGTCATAAATTGCCGACATTATGAGCGTCATTGGCGATTTTAGCTCCTCAAAAATAGTCTAGTATGTTGCATATTACTTACGAGAGTTGATAAGCGAAGGCATCGACAATGCCAGGCTCTGAATTGATAGCCCTTCTCAAAATTTCGGATAAAAGGAGTCATGTTTCGAAAAAAATGGGAACCTACGACCGGTTTAACGACGTGATCTCTGATGATCTTGAGAAAATTCTGTTTTGCATGGACTTGGTTAGCATCTTAAGAACTTTTGAAAACAACATTAGTATGTACACATGCAACAAAACCTTGGCATAAGAAAGGTAATTAGAAAGGCTGGAGAATCTATTGTGTCAGTTCCTAGGCGTACTCATTTGGGAGTGTGTTGTCGAAGCATCCGATCAGTAGGTTGCAGTGTGTGTTGTCTTCTTGAAATGGAAAGAACTTTTCTCTTACTGAAAAGTACAGTGTAATTGCAAAATACGGGGAAATCGTTTCGAATGCCAAACTTTCCTCTGTTCAACTGAATGATTCAAAGTCGTACAATCGAAGTGACTGTGGAGCCGGTTGGCGGTGAACCCGAAATTAGACGACACTCCACCATGGCCAGATTTAATTATCGAGGAGACAATACTCTTATTTTGAAAATATTAACGATTGTAAGTTTTATAGCTTTTTGAAATAATTATAACAGTTCATAGTGAGTCAAGTTTATTTTGCCGTATCAATAGCCTCCTGGGAGGCTAAAGACGGTTAAGTTTAAGTCATAACTTAACCTGAATTTACAATTGTTGCGCTAAACAGGCGCTGGGAATCGTTTGCGCGTCACTTACTGGCTATTCGTACGCAAGAAATTACGGCAAAGATGACTTCTTCCTTGCGTGGAGCATCATCTCCATTATAATCTCGGCGATTTTGTGCTTCCCGATTCCCTCCAACGCTAGATTTTCAATGGACTCCTACAACATTGTAAGTGGTCGTTTGAAATTGAAAAGTTTGTTTTGACACCGGTTTGAAATTGTAAAATCTTTAGGATGGGTACACTCATTTGATGGTAGGCCTTGTTTACACAATGGCCTCAATCGTTTTCGCAATCTCTGTCAGCGAGCTCTGGTACTGGCCGTTCGGCTACAGCTATCGGGTGGAAAGGGTTACTGCTCTGGTAAGTTCCACAAATTGAACCTCACCCCTTTCCTTTCCTTTCAGAGAAATCATAAAACATATAATGCTGCTACCTCATTATAAAAAAATGAATGAACTTGCGCAGATTTTCGGCTTCGTCATTTCCGTCTTGTATGTTACCATCGGACTGGTGAAACTTTGTGCCACAAAATCATTTTCAGAAGATCAAGGATAATTGTTATACAAAAAATACAGTGAAAAAGTGAGAGCAGATCGTAGCTTTTTTTTGCAGAAAATAAATTTTTTCGTTTCCGAAACCCATAATGAATTGATTCAGTCTATTGGTTGAGTCCCAGTTACGACCATAAGGCAACCATTAATCTGCCAAAGCAGCTAATTCCTAAAAGAACTTTATTGCAATATAGAATGCAATTAACTTAAAATTACAACTTGTGTGAGAGCTAACATAGGAAAAGTCTGAAGTTCGCGTAGATTTAAAAGCTACACATGTAATTTCTTCACTGTATTGAGAAGAGTTTCAATAGGTCGTGAATGGCAGCGAAGCCAAAGCCGCAACAATGACACCCAAAAATGAAAGAGGGGCAAGTGGTACCGCTCCTCCATACATCGAGTGACGGCCCATCGCTTCAGATCGATGGTAAGGGGGCACGCCTTGAACTGCCACTACACGACGTGATACATGGTACGTACCGGTCGGTGCCCAAGGATACTGTCCCGTCTCATAGGGCAATTCGTAATTGGACCTCGCTTGTCTTTCTCGGACAATCTCCAAGGTCGCCGATTCCTCGTGGCGACCACTGGCATAAATCGAAGCAGATAACGACGCCAAGGTCATCAGTTTAATGAGGATCTAAAAGGCGAATTGAAACTTAGCTTACCAGAAACATGGAACGCATCGTCAACGTCAACGCCTTTTAGTTCAACTTGAAATCAACTTTAGTCTCACAGCGTGTTAGAATTTTCAAATGCTTGATTATCTAAATCAACCACCCACATTAACGAAGCAGTAACTATAACTTGTCTTTCAGTTTTACGGTACCATCTGCTCATGTATAAGAGAGTGTCATTTAAATCTCATTTCCTGAACGATCAACTTTAGACGAAAATTGAATAGAAACACAACAAATACTTAATCGCAATCCCTGCTTTCATGATTCACCTGCACCTGGAGCTTTGTTTGCTCTCTGTTCAGCTACTAAATACTTAATTTGAGCTCATTAAGGTGTCATTGCACGCACCACGCTCTGACGAACTGGGTGTTAATGAGCCTTTGCATTTGGATGTTGTTTCCTGCATCCCGTCATAATGTGCGCTTCAGTACAAGTAAATTAAAAGTTTCCAAGTCCAAGGCTAATTGTTTTATAAAGTGCAGACAAAACAAACGATTTGGAAAGGGTTCCACTTCCTTGCAAGGTATGAAGGACGATGTGTAAAAGTGGAATGAATCAAACAAATTAACAAATGCATACATATTTTGCCATTTCAACACGCGATCGAGCAGTTAAACTCTTGATTATAATGCGGAATTGCGTCCAAAACTTCTTAGCCATTCAGTTGAAGCAAATAAGCACTCTTTCAAAAAATCCTCGATTGTTGCTCAAATTCTAGTTATTACATACGATCAAGAACATCGATAAGCCTATCTTTGTTACAGCAACCAATTTCTATCAACAAGATAAATACAGCTGCAGAACAAGGTCCGGATAAAGCTTGCAAACGTGAGCCAGTGAGTCTGTTTTTCCAATGTCCGCCCGATTCCTACGTAATACACAAATGAATATGCATGGAAGAACGCACTTGCTGCTTTTGTAACTAGATTAAGCACTAATTGCATGAAACATCTTGTATCTATTGTCGCGGCTTAAAGTGATTCTCACCTGTTGATAAAGTCTATCACAGATGGCATCGCTTCTTTCAAGTTGTGCTCATAGGCGCATTTTAAAGCCTCAGCAGCGTTAGCCACAGTTAGCGCTGGAACGATAAAATTTTCACACTCTTCTTTTAGCTCCAGAAGTTCGTACTTATCCGCAATTCTCAGCAAATCAAATGGTCTGTCTTTAGCGGCAGAAAGATCTCCATAATACATATATCTGTAAGTCCAAAAACTCAATTTGCTTCAATAAAAGTAAAAGTCAACGGACACAATTGCTGTTGTATTGCCAAATATACGGACATGATGCATATAATTACTCACTTCAGCATTGCCTGAACGATTTCTGGATCAAAATCACTAATTTCCATTTCACGCTTCTCAGCTTCCACCATACCAGAGTCCAACATAGCAGCAAACACTGGGCTCTGACCTGTCAGGCAATCTCTATTATTTCCTTTACTTAACTTGATTTATTGATTCTTAATGATATCAGTCTTACTTCATTGCTAGTCATTAAGATTGTTTGGACCTGCTAGAACGCATGAGTGAACTTGGTAGTCATCTAGCCCGGCTCTTATAGTCATGTCGGTCGACTTTCCATCCCTTAGCATGCTCTTCATGAAATCGGTGACACGCTTCAACTGACGCTTTGCAACGTACTCCGCGAGGACTTGATCAGCAGTTACAGTCGTGTGTATGAAGTGAGCAACCCATAGTGTTACATCGACACCATGGCAAAGTTGGACATTACCACAGTGCCCAACCAGTTCATCAAATGCACAGAACGTTTTGCATCCTAATAGTTTGTCTACATAGATGGGTTGTGACTCGTTCTGTGCATGTGCTATGAAGACAAATTAAGGCACTGCAATTTTACGCATGTATTTTAAGGGAAACGAAATGTCTTCACACGTGTGCTTACTTTTAACTACATGAGGCTGATTAAATCTGTTTCTCAAGTCGATTTTGTATCGAACATGAATGTCGGTTGCTCCTGGCTTGAAGTTGCCAATTGACAGAAGCTTGATAAAAATTCCCACATTATCAGTTGGCACAGATCCTAGGGAAGCGTATTGATTTCCCAATCGTAATTCTATCTGCCTATAGGATTACATTCAATACAAAAATTTACAGTAACATTTTTCATTGTAAATACAGTCCTTAAAAATATTTATGTTTTATTTCATATCACCATGTCGTATCGCCACCTCTCAGGCCACTGGAGAAACTTGGAGAACAAACGACTTTCTTTGTTCGGAGATTTTTCAGGATGTCTCGGTCTAGATTCCACTGGTATTTAACTTCATCCTCTGCCTGGTTCCGAAGAAACTTGTGATTATTGTTGCCGATACATTGCATACATATTAAATGACACGCGACTTCCTCTCACAGCAGGAGGACTTAGTATTTCTGTGTTAACGGCTTTTGTAGCTGTTTTCTAAAACAATAAGTTGTTAGAATTTTATAAAATATATATGTTTTGACTTTTAAATCTATATTGCAGCACCATGTCGTTCTTCTTAATCAAATATTTAGTCGCTGTTGTGGGTAAGTTTTGCTCTTGGCCTTTTCTTTACTGTTCAGACCAAAACCTGTTTAGAATGTGTTTAAACTGTTAACAGCGGAAGCAGAATGTACTGACCTTTTGAGGAATCTCTTTCCCCTTATTAGACTGGTGTGACATGTTAGAGTTAGAATCCAATACCAGCCCTTAACCACCTCTAACTTCGTGACAAAGCTACTACAGTGCACTGTTACTTAACAGCAACGATTCTGCTTTATTAATGGTACGAAGACTTTAATGGGTGTGCTATTAATTTGTTTGAAGCAAAGTTTTGGCGAGAGTTATACACTACGAATCAGTTCTTAATCTTATCTGCATTGTCAAGGCCTGAATCTATTCCTGCTTTTTCCAACAAAATTAGCTTTATTGGATTTGTCCCTTGCGTTCCATTACGCTGATGTAGTGTTTATCTCCTCCGTATCACCAGATTAGAGATATTTGTCCGCTCTCATTTATTACGTTCTTAAAACGAAATCCGGAGGCACAGAATTCTGAAGGTAGGTTCGAACATATTGATTATGAAAATCTGATATATTTGCAGCAACATTGCAACTTTTTGCTATGTATTACATTCTAGGTTGCACACAAAGTACAACACCGTTCAATTTTGTTGATCCAGCATCAGAGAGTTTACTTTATTTCATGTTCGAAAATAGTGTATCCGTGCATAGGAGCAAAACGATCATAAAATTTAAAAATCTGGGAAACGTTGCAAACGCAATCGATACTGTAATGCTAAACTTTTTGCTTCTTGAAGTTGTAGGCGAGACTTTTCTGGAGTTAACCAGTCACTCTTTTCAGCATACGCTGCACGGCCAAGATCTGGTTTCCTTCCTTTGTTGCTAAAATTCCAAAAAAAATCCATTAATCCAGGCATCTTAATCTCACCAACAACATGAGACCATATTGCGAGCTACATCTAAAGGCTGGAGAGATCCTACATGTGCATATGTCCATCCCTAACACTTTCATTCCTTGGATCTGCTCGGAACAAGGAAAAGCTACTAAACGCTCTCATCAATTCCAACCTGGCGCATCTTAACGGTTGAATCGAGACGCAGGTGAGAATCACCTCCATGCTCTTCATTAGAACCAACCGTGTCACAATTCTACATTCAATTTCAGTCACGGTGGCTAAACATCCAGCAGTGAAAGTAACAGTTGATGCGCACTCACGGTAAAAAGAGTTGACATATCCCCACCAGTCCCAGCAGGCATTGGGGTTGGGCAAAGTGGTGATAGTTTGTGGGAAGA
>VRMD01003325.1:0-11161 GCA_009872375.1 Sminthurides bifidus | reverse complement strand
TCTCGGCGAGGCGAATCCTTAATGTCGGGGCAGATTTCATAATCATCAAAAACTAGATTGTCAATGCTAAGATTGTTATATCTATCGTTAAGTTTCGATGAACTCAAATAGCTCTTCATGCTAAGGAGATTTTCCAGACTCCTTGTCGTTTTAATCTCCAAGTTTCGATTCACAACCACATGCTGCGACATCTCAGGAGGATGTGGCGGCGGCACCTGCGGTCTATTCAGGCACTTGTACGATTGGAAAATTGCGTTCTGAGCGTCCTCTTCCTACGCAGACAATTTATAGTACAATGAAAATCAAACCCGTATGCTTTCAGTATTAATCCGGTTACAGTTCAAAAAAAAAAGATGACTCACCTCAAGGAAAGAAAAGTAATCATGAATGAATCCTCCAGAATACATTTCGTCCACCCTCCCATCCCAAACCACGTCCAAGCTCCATCCGAAGCCGAGAGTGTGGGCCATTCCATGATTCAACCTTCCAGTGTATCCGTCCCAGGCTGACCCTCCGACTGAATTGCACGTCTCCCAACTACCTACGCCACCCACCATCACATCTCCTAACTGTGGCAAGTTGACATTAAAGCTAGAATCGCATTTAAGTTTGACACACTTGGTTTCCAAGTAGCAAGGGGGATTCAACCTCGGTGTACTAGGAATACTGTCTCGGAGCTTGGACAAGAGGTAGTTGGAGTGACTGCCTTGATCCACGTTTCCGGCAAAGTCCACCACCCACTTGTAAAACTGATCCGAAGGAGTGAAAGCAGAGAGACAGTTGCCGAGGAATGCTAGTACTCTGTCCCTCTGAGCTTTGTCTGGCGTCAGGCACTGATTCATGAGCTGCATCAACACCTCATCTCTCAGTTCCGGGTTGTGGATACATTTCTTAATGATGTAGGATTGCATGAGCCCGTCTCTGTCTTCATTAGAGTTTGACTCGTTCATGTATCGAAGAATTAACTTGAACAAGGACAATGACTCTTCCACAGGGGAGTCTTTGAGGAACGGAACTGTGAGCGGTTCCCGGCGGTAGCCCAGAGGTGCGAGGAACTTGGGCCCGTCGCCGCTGTCCATCCTCTTCACCAAGTGTCGACGCTTCATGTACACGGTCACATCGAAAGGGGCGACTTTGATCACGTTGTTGGGTTTGAGCTTTTTCGAACTCTCTGTAAGTTACGTGAAAATGTACCCTTATAAACTGTCAAGCCTACAAGATTCAAGTACCTGTTTCAACATGTTCATGCCGTAGACTTACCTGAAAGCCGATGCAGACTAAAGGCTAGCTGAGCAGGGATTTCCAAGTGACCCACAGCACCACTTGTAGATATGCGGTTGCGACTATCAAGGGCTCGCTTCTTCTCTTCCCTTAAATACTTTGCTCGTTTACGACCTCTGACCCCACGCCAGTGCTTCTGCAGCACCACAGCACTTTGCCTCAGGCGGGTGTACTCTGAGCGAGCAATGATCATTCGCACGAAGCTTTGGATAAGGATCAGAGCCCGGGTCCTTTGCTTGAATCGCTTTCTGGTCAGGAACCCGCGCACATTCGACTGAATACAAATGGCAGCGTTTGAATGAACTTTGTTCAGTTGCATTTCCAGCTCCTCCTCCAAAGTGGCTCGGATGAAGACTTTGTGCGTGCCGAACTGGAAGTTCTTGTTGGAGAATTTGCTCAAAATATCTTTGGTGATGTCCATGTCGTTCGTATGATAATTGTTCTTGAGCAGGCACTTGTAAGTAGAGGCAAACTGAGCATACGTGAGGCGACAAGGGTATCCGTGCTTCCGAATCCTGATTGTTTCTAAAACTCCTGTGTACCTGTGATTTTCAAATGAGGGCGTCAACTTTCTCATAAGCTTTTCATTCCGTAAGCTGCATTAGCTGTGCTACGAAAAAGAAGACTCTACTTACTTGAGCTGCTGCTGAACTAGGGCAACATCAAACACATCCGCCATTTTCATCTGATTTGGCTTTATGCAACGAACGAACCACGGATAACACTTGCCCATCGAGTCAAGGAGACTGTGTAACGAGTCACTGAAACGGGCGGAGACGGTCGGCGCTCTTGGCTTCATGGTAATGAAGCGATTTTTCAAGTTTTGGTTCTTTGGGGATGTGCTGTTTTTGAACATTCTTGAAATTATCTGCGAGTTGCTTGATGAGAGCAAGGAAATCACATCACCTCTTTCAAGGAGACTGTGTAACGAGTCACTGAAACGGGCGGAGACGGTCGGCGCTCTTGGTTTCATGGTAATGAAGCGATTTTTCAAGTTTTGGTTCTTTGGGGATGTGCTGTTTTTGAACATTCTTGAAATTATCTGCGAGTTGCTTGATGAGAGCAAGGAAATCACATCACCTCTCAGCGTGTCACGGTTCTTCTCAAGGAAACCCTCCACGTTGTAAAACACTGGACCTGCATAATGCTTCACGCCAAACTCGTCGCAGCCGATCCGAGGTCGTAGGTAGTATTCGTTCAAGGCGTGATTGTAGTGGGATTTTTCCAGGAAGCTAAGGTCCTGAGGTTATTGAACAGTTCAGTGAAAGACATTACGTAGACAAAACGTATTTTAAGGGCAAGTGTATCATCAGATGGAATCTTACCGTGCCCTTGGGGAAGTTTGACTCGTCATTTCACGGTTCTTCTCAAGGAAACCCTCCACGTTGTAAAACACTGGACCTGCATAATGCTTAACGCCAAACTCGTCGCAGCCGATTCGAGGTCGTAAGTAGTATTCGTTCAAGGCGTGATTGTAGTGGGATTTTTCCAGGAAGCTAAGGTCCTGTGGTTATTGAACAGTTCAGTGAAAGACATTACGTAGACAAAACGTATTTTAAGGGCAAGTGTATCATCAGATGGAATCTTACCGTGCCCTTGGGGAAGTTTGACTCGTCATCCAGCAAATGCAGTATGCCCACCGGTTTCTTCCCCAACAAGTTCAGAACGCCAGTATTGTCATCATAGGATATGAACTCCCATTCGATTTTCTCCTTGCTGTATTCCATTTGTTCGAGTTTGAAGATATGGCGATTCAAGTGGTGTTGTAGCGTTTCATTGGCGTAGTTGATGCACAATTGTTCGAAACTATTATTTTCCTGCAAATAGACACAGTTCAGGATTTCAGCTCAATGTGCCGTTGATCAGGACTGATATTATTTGAGATGCTGTGAAATAAGAGTTGTTATCCTACCTGGAAATCCTCTAAACCCGAAAATGTCCAAGATACATATTCGCTCGGAAGTTTCACGCTGCGTGAACACAATCCTGTTCACACGTGCAACCAACCAAGTGAACAAATTCGAGTAAAGTACTTTTGCAATTGCATCACGATTATCCAACGACTGGTCGATTGTTAGCGGAGTCACAACTCTTTCTCCTCTTGCCTCCTGTAACACCAAAACCGTCAGTTGCAATTCACTACTCCGTAAATTTTCTTGCAAATTCATCGAAAAACCCCTTAAGTACTCACGGTAGTTCTGTACACTAATGCACGCCGGATACCATCAGGGTTCAAATGCAACAGGTGGCTCGTCCATTGGATTTCAGAATCAGAGCCAATTTCCACACCTTCAACTCCGTGTTTCATGGCCTTCCGATGGAAATAGATGTTACCGAGGTGGAGGACTACGAGTTTGAAGCATACCAGTTAGCATAAGTTGGATTTGTATATGGGTACATTTTTTTAGTTCTTTCGGAAATATTTTTACCTGCAGCTAGGATCCGTATTACTGCATTCTATCTCTTCTGAATTCAATCCTAGGATTTCCATAGAAGAGAGCAGCTCGCTAAAGTCCCTTCCGCCTTCGGTTTTTTGTGGAGCTGCAGGAGCACCCCCTTGATTTAAGTAGAAGTATTTTTCCGCACTTCCCAAACCATATTTATCCTTCACTTCTTTTCCGAGACCGCGAAGCATGTCGTAAAAGACGTGGTAGTTCCTCTCGCCGACATTTTGTGTCACAATGCGGGACTTTTCCAGTAGATACTCGTTGATTTTTGCACCTGTAATCTTTCCCCTAGAGAGACAGGAAAAGAGATGGTCAGTTCTCACTTAGATCGTCCAATTCATTGAATCTTACTGCATAGCATTGCCAAATCGATTGACGTTGATGCTGAAGCCAACATGATGGAATGAACTTACTCTTGGAAATAAACTTGCACATATTTTTCCAAATCTTGATGAATTGTCATTCTTAACAGTCTTAGCATTGCCAAAGGATTCGAGCAAAGGGCCAGCCTCTAAAATCTGCTCTGTGATCAAGTTAGAACTTGACTTGTTCACCAAGGCTAGGTACCTGTACGGAGCACATCATTTGTAATTAATTATCTCGTCGAAAAGGTGAATCGATAAAGTTGTTGGCATATGAACAACTTGAGGCACAATGTTTGAAGTTTTTTAAGATGCCAAATGTCTTTTACTTACCCTACTATCAGCTTTGCAGCTTCGGTTTTCCCACTCCCACTTTCTCCACTGATGACAACCACCTGTGGAACTTTATCCTTCACCATGCGCGTGTAGGCAGATGAACCAATGGCAAAGAGATGACTGGGAAACACAAATTTTAACTTTTTTTCACATTTGTTGAATACATGAAGCACAGTCCCGTACCCATACTGACACTAAAACTCTGTGTTTACTCAGTAATTACTGTAAGAAACTTACGGTGGCAACGATGACCCAATAATTTTTCCCTCGTATCGTTTTACGTACGGCAAGCCATAAATATCAAACATCTTGTACGGATTCACAGCGAGTAGAATCGATCCAATGTAAGTCTGCAAAGAAAGGTAAGATTTTTGTATTCCGCACATGATGAGTACATGTATTATGATTTTGTTAGGATTACTGCTACGTTATTTTACTGATTTTGTTGCTAAAATTCAACTTAAACGTACATAAATGGAACCATTTTCGTATCTCCGTTTCACATTCCACAGTATAGATTCGTCCGACAGGTCGCTGAGCTGAACCATATCGTCGACCGTGTCATTAAAACCCCTGCGTTTCAAGTTACTGCTTCCATTAACCTCGACGATGAACTGGAACAAATAAATAATGAGAGATTATTTCATAAACTGCATTGACACAAATTCCTTTTCCTGTGGATTTGAAGTCCTCGGATTAATTGTATAAAAATAACAACATTTCCTGGTCACTCACTGTATTGTTTGCCGTCGCATCTTCGCCATTTGCCTTGTACGTAGCAACGGCCCGAGGGTCTTCGATTTCAATAGTGACGACGCCACCCTGCCTGTGGTATTCGATAATTTTTCCAGGCACTGAGTATCCAAGCCGTGGAGGCTCGAACCAGACCTTGTCTCCCTGTTCAAAGAGCACGTGGAATTTAATTTGAAGTCCATGGTAAGTTCTCGTAGTCGTTAAAGTATTCTTTGGGTTTCGAAATTTTCTTGTAACTCCGCCTAGTCCTGACTGAAGCTCAACTTTAATTTAAAACAGCTTGTGGGGGAAAACTCAAGAAGCTGGACATTCACCAAAACTGATCAAGATGACAAAACGAAAGGTGTTCTTCAATTAAAAGCACAATTGTCAACTACGGCTACAACTGCAAAACTGCAACTAATTTCATTTAATTCGATCCACATCACTGGTTGAACATGCTAAGTTTAGCATGTTCAACCAGGAAAAGGCCTGAAACAGGATTGCAAAAGAGGTTTAATGGAAGCAAGTAAGAGTAAAAGTTTTTCACTGACCTGTGCCCACTCTGTCATGGTGACTTGACGAGTTGCTAATTTTTGGACATTGGGTCCCTGTGTTCAAAGAGGTGGTAGGGTAATTTACCAAGTAGAAATTTAGCAATTTATTAGTTCGTAATATTATCGAGCAGCTTGTTTTCCCAGTTGACACTGACACTAAAGGAGAAGACAGTTTGATTTGCTGTGATGCGGCTGATTTGCTCGACGGAAGGAGAGACTTGCATGGAAAGAGATTGTAAGTCAGACCAGCTTGACAATTGAGGTTTTCTTGCCTCTAGCCATTGGAATTCCATTCGAGGTCAAATTTAAAATCATACCTGTAGTAAGTAGTGGTCTAGCACCGCAGAGTAGCCCATGCAAAGTAAGGCATAGATGTTGGGGCAGCTTGATTTCTCAACACCATCTCTTATAAACAGGACCGCTCGCTCTCTCATATGCATGTACTCCCTCACAAGACAGAACAGTGCAGTGAATCAGATCTGAGCAGATATGTAAGCTCTTACCTGTACGGCCCAGGTAAACAGACAGGAGAGAGAAGGGGAAGCGAAAGCACGGTATCAAGCCATTCCAACAATACAACGCACCTGCAACACCTTCAATTATCATTCAAGACTCGTAGAAATGCCGTAGGTGTCTTCCCAAAGAAGATACTCTCACCGAAGCCTCCGCCGTTACTACAGTACTTGACGATGCTCTTGTTGAGAGATGTGCAGGAAAACCGGCTGTTCCTAAATCCTATCCATCTAAACGGCAGAGGAGTATGTACGGCATGTACAGGAACTTGCTATCCCTTTTTGCTTCTCTCTTTCTTCGGTATTCATCCTTTTAAAGTCTCAATGAGACATGAATGTTTTCATTGAGAGAGAAGGGAACAAGACATGAATTACTTCTTAAAAACTTTCTGCTGTATGCACATCCATGGCCCCGGTCCCGAATATACATAAGACGTAAATTTGCACACATGTCAGCTCTTTCACTTACCTGAGTTCGGAATGAGGCAGCAAACTATCAGAGCGATGGTTACGTGGTTTTACACCCTTTTGCTAACGAAGCAAGTTCCTTGTTTTCACGCTACAGTCTCTCGCTTCCCTTGAGTACATGAGCCCGCTTTTGCTAAAACAGCTTGTTTAACTATGTTTGATGAATTTTGATTCGTGTTTAGATGCTCACAGTTTTTTTTAATCGGCCAAGGAGTAAAATGTGACGAGATAGGGATCCAAATGCCAAAACTAAGCCATCACGTATCGGATGTGTACAAACGTTGCTGGCTTACAGATCAAGCAAACGCTATAACAGAATTGACGGTCGCCTCATACTTTTTCCATCCTCAGCCAGATGACAGTACTACAAGCGGAGCCGAAGATGTGGTTACCGCTCACAGAGCTTTCGTCTTTCGTCGGCTTCTTGCTCTTTTTACTGCACCGCATAACGACACACCGTCCTTAAAGCCCATCACAGAAAAAGGAATTGGTATGAGCAAAGTAGAGGGACTCAGGTGTTTTATTCAACATTCGCGCGGGCTACTTTGCACATTACCATTTGCGGCACATGACCGCAGAACCGACATGGAAAAGATGACAGCGGAAGTGCATACTTTTCAGCATTGATCAGGGCCACTTCCCCCCTTTCATCCTCTCATGCCTGAGACAATGCTTTAGCGTGACCGAAAGACAGGAGCAGGGAGGAAAGATGGATTGTCTCTGTCACCAGATGCAATATAACGCCACCGCGACGGACATTCAAAACATTACGTTAATTACGACATCAACACTGGATCAGACCCCGGAATTCAGGCACTGAGCTCCAGGTAAGCATTTAAAAATCGTCAATTTGATGTTCAAGAACGAGCAAGGATGGATCGTTAGTCATCAAGTTTGATTTCCTTGGTAAGGAATTTTTCCCAACCCCTTCACGACAGTGTTCCACGTATTTTGGAAGCCGATCGCTTCCATAATTGCTTCTGCAGGGTACAAATATTTCTTGTACTGTGTACAAGAGCGTTGTGTGGACTGCGTCAAGAAAAAGTTTCTTGTTGCTATGGCTTGGCACAAATCCTCCGAAACGTTGCCAGAACATGTAAAGTCTAGGCCAATGTTCAATGGAACGTGAGGTATGGGAAGAAAGGGGTTTGGCTCTACACCACTACTATATCGATAAGTTTTGAATGTGTTCAAAAGTTATTAGCAGAACCTTATGCGTCAGGAGCGGAAACAATCATAAGAGCTTAAGAACATGCCCGTGGTTATCATTGTGCTGCCACTTTTGATGAGAAGGTTGCAATAAGGCAGTGCCATAGAGACAAACCTCAAACGTTCCAACCCAGTGCTGGTGAAATGCATTTTTTACCGGTGAGACCAGCCTTAAAAAGACTTGTGTCATTATTGAAACATGCAATTTTTCTAACCTTGCCCCTCGAACATTTTCACTTTGAGTGTGAGAGATCGTACAAGCCCAGCAAACACCGACCACTTTTCAGTCCCACAGCCAAGGGCAGAGTCCTAGCTCGAAATTCTTACAAGGAATTTTATGAGCCGTTGTAATTTCACATTTGTCATTTCCCATATCGTAGTTCAAAGTACAAAAGCATCTCAAATTACCACCTCTTACATTGTACCAGAGCACAGAACAATTTCAGCCTACCTTGTACTAAATGCAGAGAAAATTTCCAAATTCCTATTACAACTTGCCACACTACTTTCCGGCTTGTATGGACCTCTATTCATTACTTGTCTGACATGGTATTTTCTTCATGGTCCGTGGCTGGGGCAAATTCTATTGCTCGTGAAGAACACGAGGAAAGAATGGAGGAAAGGATTGAATTAGTAGTGGAGAGTTCGTATCGGTGTGGTCTCGTGAATTGCGTGAGTCAGAGCAGGTTTCGGAAGTAGCAGCTTTTCACGAAACCGAAACTCATGCCGCATGCATTTGAACTTGACTTTGTGCAAAAACCGCAAGAATTTATTAATTAAGGTGAAAAATATGCTGCCCACTTTGTAGCCGAGAAATTAACATGTTTTTTTCTCATTTTGCGTGCCCTTCTTTCGCTCCTACTACCGTACTTGGGCACTTCTCCTCCGAGATGATTAACAGGGTGAAATTAAAAGAAAGCAGTGATCACGTCAACATGCACTGCTAAAATGTAGGCTTCGAACTCCGAACCTTGAACCATTCGTCGTGGCTGCAGCTCATTTGCTCTGCATTTATGCATGGTCGCAAAAGGATGAAAAATGGAGCTAATTGCCTTGATGAGCACAAAGGTCATGGACGCCTCAGAAGCCTAGGACAGATCGCAGTGGGGTTGGGACACGTTCCTTACGGTTTGTCATTGTTATGCGAGTGAATAATTGGCTGCTGTCGTGTTTGTTGCGAGGGATTCCGTACCTAATCCTCGTTATTACGCATTTAATTTCTGGGTTGACTAACGCAGCGGTAGGATGATGGAGGAAGGATCTGCAAGATGGGTCAGTCGTGCGCAGGTGAGGAGTTCATCTCCGCATTGTTTTTACACCGGGATGACGGATGAACGGTCGGATTACCTCATATTACAGAGGTGTGCACAGAGTCCGCAGTCTTTCCCTCCCGTCTCGAGAACAGTAGGATTATACTAAAGTGCGAAAAAATAAAACAAGTTGTTGTTCAAGCAAGAGCCTCAATGCGGGTGCTAATAAAGCAGAAGTCCTTGCAATTTATATCGGATCTCATCCCTACTCTCCAATTTAGCCAACACGTTATCCCTTGCTAACAAACTATGTAATCATAACAACAACTTTATAACTTTGAAACGCATCTCGTAAACTCTTGAGGCTATTAGTGAGTTGGAGAAAAACGGTTTCGCTACCTGTGAAAAGATTGTAACCCATCATTGAAGATATTGGAACGTGATCCCGTCTTCTCTTCACCATAATAATCTTTACAGCTTGAATAACTTGAGTTAATCCTACCCCATCATTTGGTTCAACATTAAGTTAATTGCGTCTCGACTCATGAGTCGATTCATCCCAACCCCTTGCCAATTAGTTGCTGCTCTTGCTCCCCACCCTGAAACAGCTTAGGAATAGCAACATCCACCTTGGGATGACGTAATGGTAGCATTGTAACTGGACTGCGAGCTCTCAGCAGTTATACATGCTGGATAGCATGTGAAACCCGTTTTTGCAGCCGGGGCACGATTGAAAATCCTACCGAGCCCGGTGTAGGTCACAGGCTGAATGAATTGAACTAGGGCGGAGGCATTGAGTGCCTTACCACTCCAAACTACCGAGAAACGTTTCATCAACAGTTAGTGAGGATGGGCCGCATCCGGACTTTATGACGCTGGCTTCAGCAGAAGAATACGAATACTGAAAGATTTTTCCTGGGTCTCGTCAGCTGATGACTGAAAAAGAATTGCTCGTGCAAGACAATCAAGATAAGTAATTCAATTATGCGTAGATGTGCTGCGAGTAAAAAAAACTGTTGCATTCACCAGCTACCCAATTTAATGAACCGGTCATTAAACAAGCAAAGCTTTTAAACGGTTAACGTGTTTACGGCGACCGCGGAATTGAGGACAGCGCGGACCGGAGCGATTTCACAGCTCAGCGATTATCGTATTCACAGCTTATGATGCAGCACATTCGTCATCCTTTTCAATGTCAAACTCAATCAATTAAGCTCATCCTTCATCCAATATCAGCTCGTTACTAAAATCAGAGAATCATCTCATTAAGATCAGATCTCACAGTCCGATTAAAGCCTCATTCAAGTTCCCAGTACCGTGCCATTAGCCAGGCTCCTTCCCTTGGCCCAGGGTAGGCATCATTTCCTTTACCTCAATCGACACTTCGTCTTGCTTGTGGCCAGACACGTTTGCCCAAAGATTAACTGTAACACGGTCCTAATTCTGATTCCGAGGGATTATGGCCATCCTGATGTAGTTTTAATGATTGCTTTTCCTTCCGCTTGGGGTGCACATGACTAGAAATGTGTGATGATTCATCAGAATCCTTTTACCTGTCTGTTTTTCTACCCGTGTTTTCTTATAGCAAAACAGGACATGATTTCGCTCAATTCGCACATCGGATGAAACACTTGCCCAAAACAATCTGTAGATCAAATCCCATGGCAATTAGCAGCTCTGACAGGCCCTGACGGATCTCGAATCTACGAAAGTAGAAAATTCTTTTCCATTAACTTTGCCTGCATTCCTGCTTTATTGACCAGGCGCTGGTAGGTTTATGACTTATCACTTGGACTAGAAACTAAGCACCAAGGTTAGTCTGAATAAATTCATGACTGTAAATAACGAAGATCTCGAGCAGGATTTGGAATTAAGTTCCTCCACTAGGACCTAGGATCGATAGTGCAAGTACTTGAGAAAGTTGCTAGAAATGTTCCAGACTTTCAGTTCCGTGAGTGGAAATATCCCATGAGTTGTAAAATGATTTCACGTAGTGCAATTTCTCTC
>VRMD01003324.1:0-11164 GCA_009872375.1 Sminthurides bifidus | reverse complement strand
ATGTAACAGTACCAGAGAGTCTGCTAATAACAAAGCTCCAGCAAAAATTGCAAAGCATCCTCACTTTACTCGATAACATTTTTCCAGCAATCACCATCTGCGCCACTTGGTAGGATATCAGGTACAGGGAACCACTTCACGAAGGTATACCAAACAACCAAGCTAAACGTTTCACCAGCATGACACATGGCACGTGGCAGGAGGTAGGGCAAATCGAGGCTGTCTCGGCAATTCCTTCGATTAGCATGGGGGTTGAACGCCTTGAATAAATCCCGTAAGTCATTTGAAAGACATATTTCTGCTCGTGAGTGTCCTTTGACAGCCAGCTACAGGCTTGAGAAGAAGACAAACTGAGCTGAATCTATTTCTCATTAAGCGTCATCATCTGTTACAATCCAATCACTACGCGGGGGAACTCATATAAACATCTTTTGAGGCTGGGACAGGAAGGAAAATTAATTATACATGATATCTGGATAATCGGCTCCTTCCTTGTTTACTTAGGTTAAGATGGGAAGGAGCTCCTTTTCCCAAGTTACTTTGATATGGAGCAGTCAAAATTTGTCTACTGCTGCAAGAAAGATGACTTGGTGGAGGTGTCATCTGGGAACGTCCGCTTCCCTGCTCATGAATTATCAACTTGCTGTGAATTCAACTTGGAGCGGAAATTAAGATTGTGCAATGCGTAGCCAAAAAACTTGGCGCCCAACTTGCATATCTGATCATCATCGCCAACTTCCCTATTCTCCATGTACCATGGTAGAAACTAACCGAATTTCTCAACCGGATGGCAAAAACATGTTTGTTCGCCCAGCAAGATATTTATTGTTCCTGCCAGGCTAAGTCTCATGTTTTCGATTTGTCAGCAGACGCGTGTGTGAATACTTGATATTTGTTTAATGAGCTTTGTCCCTTGGTAAGGTGCGAAAGTGCAGAGTGGTGGTTCACGCAGTTTCGTGATTAGGCGTGACTGTCATCAAAGTTTTCCCTACTTACGGAGAAAGCATGACGGTAAAATTCTCACCTGATCCTGAGTGAAATGACAGGGTACAAATCCTTCCAAGCCACATGTACCAACACAAACACGAAATGGTGAAAGTAACACGAGAAGATCTCTCACTGCGGATAATTCACCTTAATCAGAGGTAACACGTGGACGCGAACAGCACGATGACTCAGACGGTGGTTTATTCCCTCCCGAATTTCAACCCAGCTATTTACTTGCTTTCGAAGAATAGACTAAAGGAATTTCCCTTTTTCTGCTTCCTTTTCTATGCATTCCTTCAGACTGCGCGGTATCTATCTCCTCCTACTTCTGGCTCAGTTTGTCCGCGCTTCTCCGTGAAGACGTCCGAGTACAGAAGCCAGGCATATCTTCATCATCAAGTTTAAACAAGATTCTCAGCTCAGCCACTGTACACTGCATGCTACTCGCCTTGAATGAGACTTTCACCCTGGTAGGTTCAGAGCTTCGCAAAAGCTGCGAAATCCCTCTCCTTTGCCCACACTCACTTCCGCAGAACGTGAGTACGGGTCGAACCGCATTACGCGTTCCACTTGTTAGTTCTAACAGAGGGTGAAATGCCTGCTTCCAGAAGCAGGCTCGTGCCATTTTCAACTTCAGAATTTGCATGCACACTAATTCTTAGCCAAACTTAAGTTTTTTCCAATGAATAAATCTCGTAAATTCTCCTCAAAAATTCACATATTCTTGTACACAACTAACAACAGCAGGGCTAACAAAACAACGAAGCGTGAATGTGTTCGCCGCAAAATCTTTCACAGTCTGCTTAACCTCAAGTAACACGTTCTTTGTCCTCTGTCTCTGAGGAAAGAACACATTTGCCGCAACTCATATAAACACAGGCTTGTGGTACACATAAGCAGAGCCTCACAAGAACTAATGTGCTGTTTTATAGAAAAAAAAACGGAACTGCAAGTAATAGAGCAATAGGCGAAATTTGTTACAAACACTGGGATCTGTCTTCTGTATACAGTATATGACGCAAATATCTGTGCGTGAGGTTTTTCCAATCTTAAAGGAGTATTTCACAGTGAAGCCAAAGTCGAATAAGGGTTTTGACAGTCGCCACATTTTAGTGAAGTTTATGCCTTAGGATTTTTATAGCTAATTCATCATGAGTTCTGGAAAGGAAGGGAACCAAAACATACTAGAAGGGCTCTTTTGTCCATCTGTGAATCGTGCAAAGTCTTAACTTTATTCCACCCCTCGATATATATATTTTTATAAAGAACAATAAAGAGATATTTTCTTCTTTCGATGTCAAGAACGGAATTCAAATTACCATAATTATATACATTAGTATGAAAAATCTAGAATCTTAACCAATTTCACTTTAACACTTATCCATTATCAAGTTAAATTTACGTTACACCAAAAGTGCTCAAGCTAATTACATTGCCCATTAACAAAGTTTGTAGGATCGTGCTTCATTCATAGCTTTAGCAGGTAGCGTTGGGGCCAGGACCGATCTTACACTAGGAAACTAGTCCAAGGTTTGAGAGAGTTAAGTCCATGGTTGAATGCAATGTAGACTCGGTTTTGTAGGTTGGAAAACGTTTTACAGCGGCCATTAGGTTGATGTGGACATCTTGAGAGCGTTTACCGCATCTTGTGGAAGACACCTTGAAATAGAGATTAATGCAGTGAATAAATCTTGAAATAGCCGTAGGGAGATTCGCTTATAGTGTATTGTGTCCCACTAATTATTCTACGGACGCATTGAGACATGAAATCCCGGAGAACAATGTGAACTTGCCGACTATTCGCATAACCATACTGTCACCGTAATCGTGAACGTGAGGGTGGCCGTCGTAATGCAAAGTGCTGTAGGATGGACAAAGTCATTGCAGCTCATGGCAAATACAAGGGATACTACCAGAGTTTACTTACTTGGGAAACATTCTCCGACAGGGCAGGCCATCCCAACCCAGTAGTGACCTTAGAAGGACATCCAGGGTCAATTCTGCAGGTATTTGCTCCATTATTAGACGTAGACCGATACTGAACAGAGAAAAGTGCAAGCATTAGCACATACATGTTTTAATATAATGGTTAAACTGCCGCGGGGTAAATGGGAGGAGGGTGGGGTTAAAGAAATAATGGCAGGGTGGAAATGTTAGTCTAAATGGGAAATAGCGTCAAGTTAAATGGAAGAAAAGGCAGCTGGCAAAATATAAGTGGTTGAAAATAACGAATACGAGGCAAGTTTGCGGGCTTATTTGCTGCTTCCAGGCAGACTTTTTGGAACTCAAGGACTTTGTCTTGGCCGGAGAGAGAAAGCCTTGACGGAGGACAGTTGTGAAAACCTGGGGCAGTGGTCCGGGAGCTGGAGGGTTGTCATGACTGTGGTGATGGTAATTTGATCTTTGCGGAAGATTTTATATCCCTGAGGATAAACAGGAAGCCAAGCGAAAGATGCGTTAGATGATCAGTTTACTAATGGACAAAAAATCTGATGCTGCTCCAGGTCTAGCTTTGAAAAAGCCGAGGAGCATAGCTCTTGGGACGGAATGTAGCGCGCTTCCAACTTCCAAGTGGTTTCCTATAATAGCTTAGTATAGGAAGGGGAAAAAATTCAGCATTTTCCTCGGCTCAAAATGGAACTTTAACTTTGTACTTAGGCGAGGACATGTTAGGGGGGTTGCGAGGAATTCTCTGTGGGGTAACGCTACGCGGAGAAAGTCACGTGGGAAAATTAAAGCAGGTATGTATGATTTGGCCTGGATTTAATACAAGCCAAAATCCGTGGGAGAGAAAATGGATGAAAACCTCCATGAGTCATGCGGCAGACGTAATCCTTTGGCAATGGCGATCAATTGAAATACCGTGAGTCTTCGCGAACAGCCAAGAGGTATTTGTACACCGCAGCATAAGGACTGATGCCTTTCGATGAAATCTGCAGCGGCCTAATGTTTTTTTCGTCACTATGCCAAGCGGAGAAAGGCAAAAGTCCAAGCACTTACACGTTCCATATGAGATTGAGCGAAAGAGACCTCAATCCAAAAACATCCTGCCATTTTGCCCCAGCAGGGATGTCGTTAAGTTTTATTTTGCGGGAATCAAGAGAGGTTGAGTAACACGATGCTAAAGCTCATGTATTCAAATGATAATCTCTGCTTACGCTCCCAACCAATTCCATCGACAGTAATAAAAGGCGTTGAATCGTAATTTTAAGACTTTCCTCTGACACTTTTTCCTCCTACGCGGGACCGAGCAACAGAGGTGCAGGGGTAAGTTTGACATTATGCTCCTTCATGATGAAATCATGCAAAGCTATTCGCACTTGATAAAATTTTTTTGTTGAAAAAGTTAGTACCACTTGCCTTATTACCTGCATTTAACTCCGAGAGTTAGGCATACGAAAGAATTATTCATGAGTAATAGTCAAAGATTATTTCTTAAAATCTAGCAAGAGAAAGCATAGCAACTACTTAAGCCCAATTGATTTTTATGAGTCTAAAGCATCCAAAAGTTGAGGAAAGCCTTACTACAGCAAGAGCAGGATTTCAACATCGTATCATTGGATAGTCTATCTGCCACATGCCAAATGGAAAAGAAATAAATTTCTGATATTTGATTCAATGGAAAGAGAGCCCCTTGCATGTTCATCGCAAAGTAGCTCCCATTAGGGAGCTGACAGCTGGGCGTATGTGTGGAAAAGAGCACGGCTTGTCACCAGTGGGTTTCCTTCTCTTACTCGCAGGAAATATATGATACAATCTATACAGAGGTAGGAAGAGGAAGAAGTGTCCTTGGATTAGAGTTGAAAAAACGTCGGGGATTATATTAATAACTGGAGGAATCAAGGGAGCCAAAGTAAGCGTTGGAGAAACAAGGGCCGAAAAGGCGTCAAAGTGAAAGCTGGCTTCTGGTCTAGGATGCTAAGGAGTGAAAGATCATGCGGTGAAAGTCATACTGCACCACTAACTCATAGCTGGTAAAGTGGAGAAAGTTGTGATTGTGTGAGATAAGTATGGATATATGAGCTAATCGTGTTGGAAAGAAAGGATGGTGTAAAGCGTGGTTGGAGGAAAGGAAAGCATGGCTGGGTGCACATGAGAGTGAATTACGAATTTTGGAAGAAGTATATAATAGAAAGTGAATTTCTCGCACTTCGTTCCATCAAATGGCGTGGAGTGGAGAGAAGCACACACAATAAGGTCCGAAAACGTTGGACGGGACCTACCTATTGATTCTTGCAGCTATGCCGTACAAGCCTTGCTGGGAGGCTGTGGTGTCCAGATCGTGGCAATACAATGACCATATGCACTCCAGCGTTTTATTATCCTTTGTGTAAGCGTTGACAAGGTTAAGAAGGCCCCGAAACATATTATTCACGTATCCCGGACTCGCACTTGACGAGGATGATTCATCGTCCGCAGAAGAGTGCAATTTTCGGCCACTTTCCTCTCCCTCTGGTGATAAAGTCAGTTGTCGGACGAGTGAGGAATTGCCGTGGTCATCAGGCGGCTGAAACAAAATGTTCAGGCCTGATTGCACGACCGGATCTAATGTCTCGGAAGTTTGGGCCATGTGACGCCCGGAAGAGGCCTCTCTTCCGGAACCTTGGCCAACAAACTTATGGATCTGGTTGAGCAGAAACACGCCGAAGGACATGAAAACAAAGGCGGACAAGGATGTTTCGAAAGCGTTACGTCCACCAATCCCATTCTTGTTTGGATTTGCGACTTCCGGTTTCGCGTAGTAATCCTTGAGGTGCGACAATATTTCACTCTGATTCCCTTTCGCGACCGTTTCGCTCACTGCCTGCAAGGAGTTGAAAAGCAACCAAATCAATTTCTTGATAATACAAACGACTTTTACAAGCATATGACGTTCATATTTCCTCCAGCAATTATTCTAAGGAGGAGGGGGTCGCGGATTGTCACCATTGCTGACTATAGCTCTCCAGCCCAATCCAGGAATTGAGCTGCACGACTGGGCAAAATTGAATAAAAATACCCAAACGGGCAAAATATACGCAGATCTGCGTATGGCGGTGAGAATGTTTGATTCAGCAGAAAACATAAGGAATGAGGGCAAATAAATAAAACATTTTCAGTTGAAAGCAACACATTTTTCTTCTACAGCATAGCATTCATACGACATAGACGAGGAAAGAAAATAATCCCTCCCAGTGAACACGTGAATGAAAGATTAATATATATTTTCAAGTCTGCACTCCATGTTTGCGTTTTTGTCCAAACGTTTCTTTTGAGCGAGTGTGTGGCACTGGAGGCAAAGTCTCCTGGTAGTTGCTGCAATACCTTGTCTGAAAAGGTAGGTTTCCTCCGTCAAGCGCACATGCTACTTAATGTGAAAGTGGGAATGCAACGAATTTATCTATTACCAGTCAAGATTCCTTTGATGACAGGATAGAAGAGGAGCTGAGTTGCTCTCTTGGCTTCGTATGGTTGCATTTTCATTGAACACGATTATTACTTGTAGGGATACTATAAAGGAGGGATTGTGACATGAAAGGAAACGTTACCCTGAAAAAATCCTTGAAATCAGTTCCATTAGAGGAGTACAGACTCGAGGCCAAATCAAAGATCCGGTGGATCTTCCTCGTCCCCAAAATGTTACTTAAAGAAGAGAAGCTAGCATCTTCTAAAGTGTCCGTAATGTAGTGATCATCCTGAAACTGAGTCTCGTCGAAATCCTCTGTGCTAACGTCGTACATGCTTTCGGCCTGGCTGGATTGAGAACCACGGTCCCAATTTAGAGCACCTTCTTCTTCGGAATCTCCTCCATTACTGGAGGGCAATTTGCCTCCCTGTCCAATAATCTGGTCTTTATTAAATGTTCCAGCTGCACCTTCTTGAGAAGAGAACTGGTCAAGCGGATGCGTAAATTTCTTCTTGGATCCCGCAATCACCCTCCTCGTCCCCAAGTAAGGAGGCAGATCAGTAGTCGAAGAGCGAAAGTTCCAATTCAATGCAGAAATGGTCTCCTGACTTGCTCCAAGATTGGCTGAAGAATCCTGGATTTTATCTGTCACTGCCGTCGGTTCCCCACTGGGCACAAGTTCAGAGACCTTAATTTCCGATTTTTGATGTACTTTTGCAGGATGACGGAGTACTGGCCGGTGGCGGGTAGGTTCCGATGGAGGTCGCCTGCTTTCATTTCCGTGTTTAAATACCGGCTTGTCAACTGGCGTTGTGGATTCCACTATCGTACTGTGCTCCTAAAGAAAAAATATTTCAAACCGTATGAACAGACAGTGTAACCTGTAGTAGTCCAAGTTGCAAGTGTCAAGTACACTTCTGCGAGTATGTGCCTTTACACAGCATTTTGACTGAATTGCCATCATGCATGAATTTGTTTGGAAGATCGAAAATTGTGCAAGCTCGTATTGACGTTACGGAAAATAAAAGTGGGACTGGAAAAAATTGACCATTAAAGTATAACACAGGTTTTCCATTTCCATTCCATCTGAATCGCTGTGAAAGTTTCTCTCCCTCTACTCTGTATTGCGGTACTGTACTGTTCCTGGCTGGAACTCGTCTGGAAAAGAGCGAAGGAAATAGAATTGGGATCCTGGAATGATGATGTTGTTGCTGGCTACGACACATGAAAGAAATGGCACACAAAGGAAATTCATGCACACCACATGCTATGAGCCCCACGTGGGCCGAGCGATGCAAGCAAATGATACCGAAGAATGTAATGATTTCTCTTCTGTCCAGATACTATATTCGACCTTGGTTCTGACTTGTGGAACTGAGTATTGTGTACGGAATAGCGGCACTCCATGCATGCCACAGGAGAACTGCATACATCATTTTTAACCGGACATTTGACTGCGGGAAAGCAGAAGCAGGGGCGAGTTCCAGCCTTTTGAGCAACTTTTTGCGACCGGAAGTGATTATGGACGGGGAAATTTTTCTACCATACTCCACCAGTTCCGGGTAGAAGTGAGAGAGGAAGGCCAACAGGCAGTTAAGCCAGTTGTTGCTCCCACAGCATCTGACGCTTGGCATTTGCTAGATGGAAGACGGCTCTGGAGCAACTCTCTGTAGCTTTCTTCCATGTCAGAATCTGAAGCCTGGCTTCTAGTCTACTACTACCCTCCCTGCGTGTATTCATGGGTGGTAATGCACGGATAAATTTACCTCCGGTCCAACTTGTGCAGTCTTTTGCGAATGGGACGGTCTGGTGTAATGAGGATTCTTGTGTCGGGTGGGGTGGTAGGAAGTATGGTGATGGGTTGCTGTGTTCATATTGCTGCTGCTGCTGGAATTTGTCCTGCCAAGAAGAACCATTATTCCGATCACGCTGCATATGAGTAGCAGAATTCCCAGAAAAACAGACACTTTCCTTCCAGCACTCATCATGACTAGCACGTCCACTTCCCCTTTCTTCGCCGTCTTAGAAGGAATATACTTCTCACACTGATGCATTCACGCGACAAGAAACGTTCTAACAACTGCTTCAGTTTCCTGTCTCACTTGTGATATCAGGAGATCCGCTGTGAACGGAGTGTGTGTTGAACCACCACGGGATGAGGGCCGGATACCTGGCCAGAGGACGAGTAAAAAGGAATGGGAAATTCACATAAGAATGCTCACAATGTCACAAGGGAAAATGGTCACCAATACTATTCCTGGGGTGCAAATGAAGACCATTCTCACAGCTGATAGTAGTCTGGAGAAGAGTAAGCCGTTTCCAGCATGGATTCCACTTTGAATTCACGGATACAGATGCATGAGGAAGAAGACGGCGGCTTTATTGACACATGGAATTGTTATGAATTGCTCAACAAGTTCCTCTCGAACAGAATGAGATTGGATGACTAAGGATATGGAGACGGAAGCTCCTATCTCTGGAGAAAATGAAATCAAGCCGCGGAAAAAGAACAAAAACCCGATTTCGTATTCATCCGCAGTCCTGCACCCATGAAATGAAAACCGCCACGTAGGGGAGGAAGAATATTTAGGATTTCTTCCCAGTTTCAACTTTCAACCCACTTCTTCCAACTGCAAAAGCCGAGGCTGGATGAACTCGATCCGAAATTGGAAATGCCCAACGCCGTCTCCAATCCAAATGAATAAGTTCTTGGGAGAAAAAGTTTTAAATTATAATCCCATAATTTGCTCAAACACCACTAACCGTCAAAGAGTCTCTCACTACTAATGCAAAGCTCGTGCCGTGCGATCCTTGCCGAAAAGATGCTCAAGTTTATTGTGTCATCCAACCTCTTTCCTTCCGCTTCTTTCTTTCTCTGCCCTATTGAGAATTCCTCAATTCCGAGCATGCATACATAGGAAAAATATACGGTAACCGCGTACCATGAATGAGAATGAAGGCTGTAAGGGGCGCTACTCCCACTCCTAACGCTCGTTACTTTCAGCTGCGTTGTTACGCGACTATCCAACTTGGTTCAGCCCTCCTGGTTGGGGAGGGTGTGTTAACTGTAAGCGTCGGCCTCATCAACCCTCTCATCAATTATCAAGTATGGCAACCCCACCCCCAGATTCGCAAATCAAAAGTATCAATTTTTCTATCCTATTACATGAGTCATTTCAACGCCGGGATTGAGAACCTAGGATTGAAAACCTCGACGAGTTTTTACAATATTCATAAAGTGTCATCACTTACCCTCGTTACTATGCAGTCCAGCACCGAAAGACTATCAGAATTTATAAGGACCTTTTAGTTTTCACTTGGATGTGATGCGGAGCTCATTTTATGAACTAAAGCTTCTAAAATAACCGGAATTTCTCAGACCGAAGGATTTGGTGGATTCTCTCCCTCCCTTGGAGACCGTCCTGCGGGGTGTACGTGAGGTTTGGCACAAAATTCCCTTCTTCTCATCGTATGAACGTTCTTTACCGAGGATCTCAAGGGATGAGACACATCAAGAGTTGAGAAGTATTTGCGGTTTTCCTGCCGTGTTTATGCATTATTACAATTCGCGCACTGTTACAAAGTCAGTCGGAGGTCTGAAAAACAAACAAGAAACTGCTAAACTCAAACCTTTAATTGAGTGTACGCAAGCAATGCGACAAAAGAATCCAGATCCGAGACAACATCCCTAAATAAAGTTCGATGATCCCTAGGAATGTCGAGAGACTAGGAGGAACCGGCGTGGCTCTTGTGTAAAACCCCGTGTCTTTGTCTCTGATTCTTGAATAAAACTTACCTGAGTGGGACGTGACTCAACGGACCGTGCTATGGAACCGTTCCGACCTTTGTTTTCATGTAAAGCCATGTCGCGTTGTTCAACAGGCCGTTCTCATGCAGCACTCACCGTTCCTGTCCTTGAGCACGTCGCGTTTTCAAAGAGGCACATGAACAGGACTGCAAACGTTGACGATCATTTCCCTATAAGAAGTCCGCCATCGTTGCCATCCTCTACGACGCTGCCTTCACATATCACTGCGAAAGGGAATCGTCTGGTGTCAGTAAGTGAATCAGGGTAAGCAATGGGCTTTATCTTAAGGCTTGTTTCCTGTGACTAAGCTGAGTGAAATCCGTCCCTGGCTTTGTATTACCCTCTCAGCAACCTACCAAAATAAAAATGCACGGGATCAAGATTATTGAGCGTCAAAACATGTCTGAGATGCTGCATAACCTTGAATGAAAAGCTTCAAATGCACCGGCAATGCTATTGGGCACGGTTCAAATGAACGGCTCATGGCTTATGCCTTTTATTCGCAAAGTTTGCTCCTGTTGATTCATCCTCATTACATGAACAAGTAGACGAAACAGTGTTTCTTGTCATGGTATAGCTTCGTACAATAGAATCTCTCCGTCCACAGGCTCCGTTTAAACTTCTTCCGTGAAATGACAAATCACAATTACAGCTGACAGCACCGGAAAATCCTTGAGGTACTCAAGCGTATCCAGTTGTAACATCTGTCCTTCCCTGTGAGTCGATTGCATCCACCTATACGGCTGCCTTCCTTTTCCGTAACTTCACCCTTGCGCACAAACTTTAACTGCACCGGTGATTGCACCTCACAACAGGGAGTACTTTAGCCTTGATGTGGCCCGTGAGAGCGCTCGTACAATGGAAGACAACGCCAGACAAGCACAAGGGAGTTGCAAGCGATAATTTGCAAACCTGTGATTTTGCTTACTTAATTCTTAATTCTACGGAAACGGTGCAACGAGCATGTCTACAAAACTACGATT
>VRMD01003323.1:0-11165 GCA_009872375.1 Sminthurides bifidus | reverse complement strand
CTGCCCGAAAAGCCCTATTTGAGCAGACCCGTGGAGCCGAAATAGCCGCACAAAAGGCGAATAAATCGAAAGGGAAGCAGAAGAACAAAGGCGAAAACATTGGGCCTGACCCGTGTCCTGGAAAATCGCCAGCGGACAAAAAAACACCTGACGCCATTTTAGCAGCAATGCAGCAGACTGCCGCAAGTTGTCTTAACAGCAAGACTATGGTAACTCTTAAAGCGAAAGAGGAATTGAAGGGAAAGCAATGTCAATGCAATACATCTGCTTCAACTCCGACGGCAACACAATCACCGGGCAGCAAAGCTGGAGATCAAGTGACCAGTGGAGCTACGAAAATCAGAACAACGTTTGATACTGTGGAAGCTTGGGTGGCGGCTACACTTATATCGGACGAAGTGAAGCAAAGGTCACAGCTAAAACCGACAAAAACATCTAGTGCTCAAAAAAGTACGAAGGAAGTCAGGGCGTCCAGAGTGCAGTCGTTGTTTGACCATTTGCCCAAAGGGATCGAACCCAGTAAATTGTTGGAGGACGTTAAAGTACTGGCTGACGGACTCCATCCTAAATTCATTGCTCTCGGTCTACAGTATGCTCAAGGACAAATTCAAGGATCGAACAAACGTGTTATTGCACTTTTGGATGCAGTGGAGAACTTTATCGATACGTTTGTAACGAAAGAGGGTAGTGAGTTCAAATACGAAATTTCAGCAGCATTTAAAAAGAATCTGATCTTTCTGAGGAAGTGTCGACCGTTCGCTGTAGCTATGAACAATACTGTTGAGTTCATCCATAGCAAGTTCAGAGATTTAGAAATAGTGGAGGGTCGAAGTGAAAGAGAAATCAAGGATGAAATTATATCCTCTCTGCAAGAATTTAAGGATGAAAAAATCACAAAAGCGGTTTGATGCAATTAGGGAATCTGCTAAGAGTAAGATTGTAAAAAACGATGTGGTGCTTATTTTTGGCTACTCAGATTTGGTAACCCAAATCATATCAGAGGCAAGCAAATCTGAATCCTTTTCTATCGTCATAGTAGATGTGAGAGCCTATGCTACTGAACGTCGTTCAAAGGGTCTGGATATTATTAATCAACTAGGTAAAGTATTTTTCTGTAGTTACATCATTCTGAATAAATGGCTAGGGTTTGTTAGATCATTTTTATATTGAACCTTGATTATGTTTTCAGAAATTCATCCGTGTGGCCCAACTGGAGTTCAATTTATAAAATACACCAGTATTACGGGACTGAGTAATGTAATCCGCGGTGTTACCAAAGTAGTTCTAAGTGCCCATGCTTTACTCACTAACGGAGGAGTACTAGCTCACGCGGGTACATCAGAGATTGCATTAATAGCCAACACCAATAATATCCCAGTAATAGTTTGTTGTGAAACGCTTAAGTTCTGTGACAAGTGTCCAACGGATTCGTTTTTCCTCAACGAGCTTGGCACAGGGTTCGGCCTTCGTAAGAAGAACCAGGAAACTCTACCTCAGGATATTGAGCATTATCTTGTCACTCCCGTCATTAAGTACGACGTGACGCCAGCAGAACTTGTGACAGCAGTCATCACCGATGTAGACATTTTACCAAGTACTAGTGTCCCTGCCGTTCTTCGAGTGCAAGAGAATAAGCCTATGCGGTGTTAGCGGTACATCTTCACTAGCTGTATTTATTTACACGGAAACTGATCCAGGTGGTGGTACTGTTTAGTACAGACCAATTTTAGTTTGAACTAATTAATTTGCGGTGAAGGAGAGCAATATGCAGCTACTGACATTTTACCAAGTACTAGTGTCCCTGCCGTTCTTCGAGTGCAAGAGAATAAGCCTATGAGGTGTTAGCGGTACATCTTCATTAGCTGTATTTATTTACACGGAAACTGATCCAGGTGGTGGAACTGTTTAGTACAGACCAATTTTAGTTTGAACTAATTAATTTGCGGTGAAGGAGAGCAATATGCAGCTACGAATTGAGTTTTGCAATTTATGCCGCTTCAAGTCGGGTATACCGTCTTATAAGGAGAGCAATATGCAGCTACAAATTGAGTTTTGCAATTTATGCCGCTTCAAGTCGGGTATACCGTCTTAACTGTTAACATGTTTGACACTTACATTGGAAGTACTAATTATGTTAAGGTTTCAGTTGTTATAATTTCGGTGCACATTTAATGAGACTGAAATACACTAGAGTTTTATCATTGGTTCAAGATTGCCTCGTCAACCCAGTAAAGTCTCTATAACGGCAGAAAGTGACGGATGCGTCCACATTTTCAGGCCTCTGACTTACGGCATTAGATATATCAATTGAAGTTGCATGAAGCAAAGTTCTTCTGCTTCACGAAATGGATCGTAACGCAATTTTCCCGTTCATAAAAGCAATATCTTTGACGAATTAATATTGGATGTACAGAACCGTTACAGACTTGTTATTTGAAATCCAATCATCCCATGCAAGATGCTCTTTTAAAACTGCTTATAGAACTTGTGCACATTATCAAGATTGTTGTCAGGAAGATATCGATGTCGAGATTGGCGCTGTCAAATTTTTCTCAATATGAACGGACGATTTCTCGAGCCGTGGATCTAGTCTTTCCAAGATCCCTCATTCAGGTGGAACGGTGAACGCTTTTAAGCAAAACACGGATCCACCGAGTACTGACAATTTGCACTCTTTTACTGGTTCTTGAAAAATGTATCATATTCCTTTTACCATGAGTGCATCATGAAGGCGAGCGAAATAATTCGCATTTGAAATCATCTTCTGCTCAGCATGGGCTAACTAATAACACAGGTTTACAAGCATGCGATAATCCACAGTCTGATTTTTCGCTCGGGGACATGGGAGAAATTATGATCGTGTAGAACTTGGAAGGAGAATCGCCGGACCATTTCATCGCTAGCCTTTAGCTACCAGACAGGACAAAAGCATCAGGATATGTGTAGTATACAGTGCAGAGCTTGCACTGAAGTTGGTTGATTCTTTGCCGGTAATCAGCCCATATGCATGTGCTAGGAATTCACGGGAGAACGTCTTATTCATGGAACCTTGGACTATGAAATGAGCCTAAGACACTTATTAGTCCTTACTTCAGGATTTTCAGATCGTGCTCATATGCGCACCTCATGTGGCGAATCCTGGCAATTTCCTTTCTCACGATTCATAGGTCAATATCAAGCTGTCAGTATCATCTTCCATGTTGTTGCGGATTCTCACAGGTAAATCGCTATATCAAGTAGCTGGAGGTACAGGCACAGCTCCAGCATGCATGACTGTTTGTCGTTGATAAAAAACATCATGCACCCATCGCAGGATAAATGTGCTTCTTATGTGACTTGTGCTGCTAATCTTTCATTCCCGCAGCCGGTCAATAATCAGTATTGTTTTATATATTGAGCACAGATTCTACTTTAAGCTGTGAACTTGAAATCGGCTGTCACAGAAGGCTTAATGATTTTAATATTGTTTAAGTGATATTACGTATAACCTCACTGAATTTTAGCCAACGTGCCAACTGTCCTGAAGCCGGCAAATCTGTCTATTACATCAGTGCAAAGAATATCTCAAGGTAATTTTTTTTCCTTTAAATCTATAAGCATTACTTTAGTATGCGTTGCGTAGATCATGAATTCCTTTGTGGTAAAGCCGGCCGTACGAGTAATTGAGCCATACAGTACGCCGCAACAAAATGGCAATGCTATCATAATGGTGTACTTATATTAAGCGACGTTGTGCTGGCACCGTGTTACCAAATGGTAGGAAAAGCCGCAATGATTTAGTAGTCGTTCTTTTCCTCGCTCAATGTTACTTTTTGAGGAACGAGAAAGGAGCAAATTGCTGTGAAAAGTTATTCATGCGTGTCATACACAGTTATTCGAAACTATTATAATCTTGTTCAGTCCAATTCTAAGGGCTAAAATCCATCGGCAATAACAGTTCTTCCTGAGGCACTTTTACACGTTGAGAATGAGTTACGGATTGTATTTAGTAGCGCAAAAGGTAATGGCCTTTCCATCTCGCTTGGTAATGTAGCCAAACTCATGGTAGCCTCTGGATTAGCATCTTTCCGGTTGACCCCGTGCGATCCTTTCAATGTGTCCAGATTACAAGACTTTTGCAAGCAGGAATCCCTTGCTTGTTGCTTTTGCATGCATGACGTCGTTAGAAAGCTCCGGGATTTTTTCATTCATACAAGATCTGCGGAGAATATTATCCGTTCGCAAAAGATGCAGTAATTGACAGTTTACCTTTGGGTAACACAGTCAGTGACTAAAGCCAAGCCGAACATTTACCATTTGTTATACTTACAGCACAGGAAAGGTGTGCTGTAATTGAGAGGGTAGAGTTGCAAGGTGCGGTTACAATTGGAGGTTTGGTAAGAGGTCTAGGGGAGATAATGAGATGAGATAATTTAAGCATAAATCGTTCAGATAACAGTAGATTTGTTTGCTACCAAATGTTACTTCCACTGGTGTATGAAATGGCAAACTAGGTTTAAAGGCACATGGAAACGAGTAGCTTTACCTTTGCTACATTACTGCTTGGCCGCTCATTAAAACATGACAAGGATGCTGTCAGCAGATTTTACACCAAGCAATCTACTTTTGCTGAAATGTGAAAATTATCTCACTGTTTCAGTCAGGTCAGAGGTCACCGGTGGCATGATCCAATAGAACCGTCACTGTGTGCACACATTTATCTGGTAATAATTTGACACCCGTCAAGTCAATACTATTTGTGAGACGTAAGGAAAGGATTGAATTTTAATAGTTTGTCATGCGTTAGCCTAAAGCAATGGAGCAGGCAGTTGTGACTTTTAGTACTACAAAAAGGCGAGCCGGTGTTTCAATAAAGATTTCATAGTAGTAGCTTGAAATTCAGTGAAGACGGATGGATGCGATAATTGAAGTTTTTCTGTACTTTTCATTACACGCTAATCACAGCAAAGAAAGTAAGCAAGCAGCCTTTCTTTCCACTGAAATGAGTGTACACAAGAGAGCTACTAGAGAGTATTATATAATGCAGTTGCATTTAAGTGTTCGGAACTCTTTTGACGCTTCACGAATTGATTGTTTCGCAAAATCATGGTGTAGGGCAAAGAAACAATTCAGCGGTTTTTCCTATCATGCTGATTTCACGAATGTCTTGAAGTAAAATGACTTGGTGTAGACGGTCAGAAATAGGATAAGATAAGAGGAAAATGCACCTTCTGCTGTACTATGGTGCAACATGAGACAGTTTGCGTTTGCAGCAAAGAGGTAGTTTGTTGTATGTATTATCTTGATTTTAATTTGCTTTGCTTCTCGGGGATCCGTTTCCTGTGTTATTCCAATGGTTCACCACAACTGCGTCAATTCTCCTTATAATACGACGAAGAATTGAGAATCATGATATTCAGAACCTCAGAAGAAGCGAAGCAGGATGGGCTCGTCTCTCGAACAACTCAAGAATTACACGGTTGTCGTGGCAGACACCGGGGATTTCGAAGGTAAGTCTATTAAGAATTAGTACCGTTGCTCTTCCCCTCATGCTAAGTTACTTTTGGCAATTTTGTACTACCGTGGTAAATTAAGACGGTTAAAACGGCAAGATTATGATTTGCGCGTGAGTTGAAATTACGTACGTATAGCTGATCTGGTTGTGTTTCATAATTAAAGCTCTTTTATAATCTTATTGACTTTGGATTTTTCAGCCATCAAAAAGTACAAGCCTACCGATGCCACGACGAATCCGTCCCTCATTTTGGCTGCGGCAAAAATGCCACAGTACCAGCATTTGATAGCTGAAGCTATTGCTTATGGAAAGGCAAACGGCAGGTAAATTGTGACGTTTTGTTAGCAATGATGATCCAAATTGGAGTGAAAGGCTCAAAATATTTGTACGTGCTGATCAAGTTTGTGTTTCTTTGTCATAGTACGTTGAAGGAGCAAGTTGAAGCTGCATCAGACAAGCTGTTCGTTCTGTTTGGGATAGAAATTCTGAAGGTTGTTCCAGGCAGAGTGTCAACAGAAGTGGATGCTCGTTACTCCTTTGACAAGGAAGGGTCCATATCCAAAGCCAAGAAGTTCATTGAGTTGTACGAAGAGGCTGGCATTTCCCGTGACCGCATCCTGATTAAGTTGGGCTCAACTTGGGAAGGGATTCAAGCTGCCAAGTAAGACTACAGTTTTGCAAATTCAAGCAATTTGGTTGGAAGGATGAGTGGAGAGTATGCAAATATTACGATTTTTGGAGGACAAACAATTGAAATGGGTGACTTTGACAGGGTTCTGGAGCAAGAGCACGGAATTCATTGCAACTTGACCCTGCTGTTTTCATTTGCACAAGCTGTTGCTTGCGCTGAGGCTGGTGTAACACTGATCTCGCCTTTTGTCGGCCGGATTCTGGATTGGTATGTGGCTAACACGGAAACAAAGTCTTTTGCTCCGCAGGAAGACCCTGGTGTCAAAAGCGTCACGAAGATTTACAACTACTACAAAAAGTTTGGTTACAAAACTGTTGTCATGGGAGCCTCGTTCCGAAATGACGGTGAGTACAAAGTTTGGCAGCTGTCAAGATCTAAGACAAGGGGTCTCTTGTGTAATGAGGTGAAATATGGACATTTGTCATGTCAAACATACATGTATTGCAGGTGAGATACGAGCACTTGCCGGCTGTGACTTGCTGACCATCTCACCAGCTCTGCTGGAGTCCTTGGATAACAGCAAGGAAGTTGTCAATGAGCAGTTGAATGAGAATTCAGGTGAGTGCTTCGTGGTATATATTTTCAAATGTCAGGAGCTAATACAAACGCCAATCTTACTTCCGATTTTTTTTCGCAGCCAAGGATTTAGACGTGGAAAAGATTCATTTGGACGAGAAGACATTCCGATGGCTCATGAATGAAGACCAAATGGCAACGGATAAGCTCTCCGATGGTATCCGAAAGTTTGCCGCCGACTCCATTAAGCTTGAGAATATACTCAAGGAGAAATTGGAAGGTGCTTAAGGTTGTGGCCGGAACAGTATTCTTATGGATTCAGAAGGACGCCACACTTAATACTAAATAATTCAATCATTTGGTGCATTTGGTCCTTAGAGCTAAGTCCACAGATCATATTGTTTTGTGATAAAGTCCCGGTTTCTCATTTCTTCACAATTTAAACTAATGCCTTATTAGTACAATCAAGTACCGGAGCAAGTACCAAAAACGTTTGTTATAGTTCCAGTTTTTTCTTTCCATCTTACATTCCAAGTAGTACTGTACATGATATTTCTATACGTGTACTGGAAGGAATAAATGAAAGGCTTGGACTTTTCATTGGACAGGAGTTGATGCTACTATTGGAAATGACTTCATTACATTGATTTCGCACCCATGTAGTACCGAGACAATACCAGCATCATGCCGTGATTCTAGCATCTATCCAATTCACTTTGATGAAGGGTTTCTGCAGATGTGACCTAAGGAAAATTGCAAAGAAGCACTTTTTGAGAATTCATTGTGCAATTGAATTGAAACAAGTTGCTTTCATTTCTGTTGAATTTATTGGAACAATCTCCTGTACCATGTTCTCCCAGTTGCTTTGAATCAAAGACAGCGAGTTTCTTCCTACAATAATGAGACAAATTCCCAACTAAATAACTGGAGAGGCTTACGTTATTTAATTACGATGACCAACGATTACACATACAGCCATGAGAAACACTTAGCGTCCATTAAGCTTCGGTCGGCCTATAACACATGATTGAAAGAAGGTGTTTTTACTCCGCTTACACAACTAATCAAGACAAACCAATCCCTATTTTAGCCTGATTCCGGTCTGTCACCAATTGAACAAATGTTTTACAACTACTCGGTAATTTACAAGTCTGCCCTAGTCCTCCCGGTCATTGGAAAACTTGGTCGTTATTTCGATCAAGTTATACTTGCTAAAGGACAACAGAACACGACAAACATAAACTCAAGCGTCAAGTTTACGTGTTAATGGAAAATGGCTTTGCATGTGCAAGACGCGGCTTCAGTTCTGTGACCCAGCACACAGTGCAACTTTGTTGTAATGCTAGTAGAATTAGTCCGGTAACAGCAGCGTAAAGATGAACTAAAATTAATTACAATTGCAATGTCAACGTTGCAGTACAATAAATTATATCGTATAACCCAGAATGCTTGCCGCGAAAACGTCCGGCATCGTCGGGCAAGGCATCCGACTATCAGCTAAATTGGCAGGTAAATAATAAGTCGTCGCATTTTAGCTCTGTAACCAGCACCGCCCAATGCTATTTATCAGTATTTATAGCTACGTATTGTATATACTAGAGTTTGTAATCTGTAACCAAGCTTCTTTCACTTTGCAAACGGCAGAAACCAAGCCTGTCGTGCTTGTAAAGTTTATGTACACTGGGAAGGTCACAGCGTCACTATGATCGCCATTACTGCACCATTAATGGCCCAGGGAACAAACATCCGCATGCAAGAAGGAGTGGGCGGTTAAAATGCGTACAAGAAAACGTTCAGCACTTAAAAAAGTCAATACCATGGCAAATACAACAGGATGGAAAAAACTTTATGCATGACTTTCATTAGCAACTTCTGTTACTTCTGGATAAATGAAAGCTAATTGAAAGTAGTACATTCTGTATAAGCTAAACCCGGATCCTTCATTTAAAGGGAGAGAGAACGCAGCTGTTGCAAATTAGTTGCTGTTATATTAACTCACAGCTTGTGGCTGACATGCTTTAGAGCATTTTTTCTTCATCTTGTTGTTAAGACCTAATTGCCTCGAGAACTAATTTACAACAATGGCCGGATCTATCTCAAGCAAGAACCCAAATCTTCCGAGGCCAAAAACAAATATTGCGTCAGAATAGAATGTGAACCATGACTTCGAAAACGAGAAGTTGGATGCAATGATTTTTTACATGCGTGCAGTGTCACCAAGGAAAAATAATGAGTTAGCTATGCGTATTCTGACTGTAGTTATGCTTGACTTGTGTTTTGATAAGACACTGTTTTACATCTAAAATCAGACAATTAGAAAGAACAAACGGCCAAATTACCAGATACGATCAGGTGAGATTATCACATATTGATTAGCAAGCTGCAAGTTCCTTTAAGCGACCTACTCGTAAAAGCAACGAGTTCCGGGAACCAATCGAGTTTCTTTCTCAAACAAACGTTACTTATTAGGAGTTTTCCTGCTTTATGGACCAGCAACTTGATTCTTGGAAGCATACAAATAATAAAACAGCAGTTATAAAAGACCGCATTGGACACAGCACCTGCGGGAGTAATCATTATTATCCAATTGAATTCGTCTCAGCATTTGAATAGGCTCATTTTTCGTCATAAAATAGAGAAGACTGAGGGTCAAGAAGAGAAAAGAATACAATTATTTTCTGCTTTCAAATGCGCAACTTTAGCAAGCGTCTGGTGTGATTACAATGGTTCCCGCCTTTGAATAATTAGCGACCTTCGTCGAGCCTACTTTCTCCACTGTTGATCGGAAGGTTTCGCACCTGTGTATCGATCGTGTACTTAAAATGGAGTAAAACAAGTATTACAAACTTGACTACTATGAAGTTTCCTGTGGTACACCTGCACAGCTCTCCGAGTACATAATTTTTGTAACATTACATTATAACATGAACAGTAAGATGTACCTGAACCAGTACCAGCTAGAACTTACGTTGCATATAAGCGTCAATAGTCAGATAAATACGGGGTCAACCCCGTTGATTTTAGCGCAATTCACAATTTACAGCGTTCAAGGTAGAAATGCACCTTGGATTGTATGAAGGACAATCTTACGATAGATTTGTTTCTCCGATGTTACATTTTTGTTACAAAGTTTTGGCTACCTAAAATACACTTATTAGTTGCTACGACTTCCTTGTTACACAAATTGGATGAATGGTTGACCAAGGTTCCGCTCGGCATCACAGTTTTTCACAGTTTCGAATCCTCTTTTTCCTGTAACAGGTCAAAATGCACAAATAATATATTAGAATTCCGATTCAAAAACACTGGTCGCACTACGAGTGAACTTATGTGAAAACACACCTTGAAGTACCAAGATCAAGTTACGGAGCACTAGCATCGTTTTATTTCATTCTAGGGTATTCAGTTTTAAGGAATGTGCGTTTAATATTTGCTCACTACTCGTTCTGTGGTGTTTATCAGCAAGCCTGCCTATGTAACGTGAGCTATTTCAGTCAAGTGCTTAAGTCGAATGGCTTGAAATCCAACACGTTAAAGTCCCTGATTTCCAACGATCGAGATATCGTGGAATGTACCCTGTTTGTGATTTCAACTAACTTTGGGAATATTCCATTTCTAAAGAGTGAAACACGAAGAGAATGTGTACAGCTCCTGTTAGAAGCTAGAAGGCATAATTAAAGCACGCTAAGCAGGGTCTTAGCGGATGTAGTACCAGCACAAATTAAGTCGTAGTGTAGTATGAGCAGCTCATGCACGTTTACTGGTGCTGCGAAAAAAAAAGAACGACAAGGCTCTTGAAGTGTATCTAGGCGGAGAAGTTTACGCCAAGGGATGATAATGAAACAAATTACCCATTATAATGTTTCTGGCCCAAATAACCTAATAGGAAAATCAAAACCGGGCATCCACATGCCACTCCCCTTTTGCGAGAAAGCTGCATCTATGTTTGGAGAAAGCAAATAGTCTACGAAAGCATCATCCTCTGTATCATGTTACATATGCTGTCCCTCAACTACGTGCAGCAGGTTTACTTCCAAAACAAGGAGACTATTAAATGTTTCCGCTCATTAAATTAAAAGCACGAAAAAGCCTGGTTTTATTGGAACCATTAGCGGCGTTCTCCACCCTTAAACAACCTCATGTACCACAAGCAACCTCATCAGCACTACGTCAGCTAACCCTCCTGTACAGAAAAACGTCTGGCTGAACTGGAGAAAGATGCTGCATTGCTGGAATTCCATTTTGGGGTCAAACTCTTCCACAATGGAAAACACAAAGGGCAAGAGCCTCTTCCACGAGGAAAAGATGCTTGCCTCCTCGTTCTGCTTTCTGAAAAACTTGTGGCATATCTTGAATGCGCTTAAGCTGTAGAAGACCACTTTTGTGTTTTTAATTACGTGTGTCAGAATTGTTTACAGGCGATTTCTTTGCACTTTTGTGCTTAGTTTGCCCACGAAACCTCTT
>VRMD01003322.1:0-11169 GCA_009872375.1 Sminthurides bifidus | reverse complement strand
AAGCTATCGATGGAACAGCTTATTGGGTACTAGTGGCGGCAGTTTCTTTCCTAAAACTTCTGCTATTGCAGTCATAGTAAGTATCACCATTAAAAGCATTCTCAAAGTTGTTAATTAATGTATTACCTGTCTGTCATTTGCTATTTGAGTAAAGACCCAATTTTATGCTTTCAGTCGATCCACAGATTTCGAAGTACACAGGAACTGGCTTGCCATTACTCACTCCAAGCCTCTTGACGAATGGTACTATGAAGAAACATCAGAATGGACTTTGGATTATCCGGTTCGTGGCAAATTTATTAAAATGACCATCAATGCAAATGCCTGCAATTTGATCATCTATCATATTATTTATTTTTTAGCCGTTGTTTGCTTGGTTTGAATGGATACTCTCCCATGCGGCATACCATTTTGATAAGGACATGCTTGTCGTGACGAACCTGAACCATGAAACCATTGGAACCATCTTATTTCAAAAGGGTTCAGTAATAGTTGTGGATCTGATCTTGGCTTATGCTGTCTCGAAGTATGTTCTCTCTCATTTTATAACTTCAGGGTTTTTATGCTAGAAGATCTGTGATTCCAAAAGTCCTTTGAATGCATTTCAGACTCGTATCTGCTTCGTGCTCTGTATGGATATCTTACAAAATCGATGAAACAAGAATGATATACTTCGTCCTGATCTTTTTCAACGGTGCCTTGTTCATCGTAGATCACATCCATTTTCAGTACATCGTGCTCTGTTTGGATATCTTACAAAATCGATGAAACAAGAATGATATACTTCGTCCTGATCTTTTTCAACGGTGCCTTGTTCATCGTAGATCACATCCATTTTCAGTACAATGGATTCCTGTTCGGAATTCTTGTGCTCTCTATTGCCAAAATATTAGAGGTATGGAAGGCTGTCTGTGGAATGAGCCAGTAAAGACTAAATTGAATTAATGTGCAAGGATTCTCTCTAATCCAAATGGGGCTTAACTTACAGGGCCGCATTGTTCAGGGAGCAATTTTGTTTGCGACATTATTAAATCTGAAGCACATCTACCTCTACATGGCTCCAGCGTTTGGTATCTACCTATTTACAAAATTTTGTATTGACAGAGAAAAACAGCGGATAGTTGGACTAAATTTTGGGAATTTTTTGCCGTCTGGCTCTTTCTGTGGTTACCATTTTTGCTATTACTTTTGCACCGTTTTACCGACATATTCCGCAGGTAGAAAACGCTTGTCGAAATCAATACGGTAACCATTTAAATCTATGTTTGTAATAATGAATTCAATTAGAACTAAAAAATACTTGATTTGTCGTTGTAGATTCTCAGCCGGCTATTCCCGTTTAAACGAGGACTCTGTCATTCGTACTGGGCCCCTAATGTTTGGGCGATTTATAGCACAGCCGATCTGGCATTAAATTATGGTAAGTTCAACTAGAAGACTTCATGGAATTTATCCGTTCAGTTTCTTCCATGGGTCGTTCTGTCTTCCTCTACAGGCTTAAAAAGAGGAAAAAGTTCCCTTGCTAGTGGTTCTTGTCGGGGAGAAATCCATGTCTGTATTGCCGCAGGTTGAGCCAATACACACATTTCTTTTGACCCTGGCGTTCATGATGGTAATTGTTTAGAGATGCAATAATTGTGAAACGAAGGATTGAATGTAATTTTCTGTGACATAATGAGTGTATGGTTTCTGTCCAATTTCAGCCTTGCCTTGTCAAAATAATTCGAAATCCTAACAATTCAAGTTTCATTCATGGTATCATCCTGACCTCCTGGACCTCTTTCATGTTCGGTTACCATGTACATGAAAAAGCAATTCTAAATGTTATAATTCCATTTGCTATCATAGCTCCTTTTGAGCCTACTCTGTTTTTTATGACGCTGGTCACTGGAACTGTTTCAGTGTTTCCCACTGCTGTTTACTCCATGTGAAATAATTTTTAAGCTTATTATTTGTGTTGTGCATGCCAGTATAACTTATATAGTCATGCCAAAAATCAAACTTTCGGTAGGGGAAAAGCTGTACCTGGCTGGTTTCTTTCCGCTGTACTTAATAGAGAACTTTGGACCACTTGTAATTCCCAAGTATCCATTCCTACCATTAGTTCTGGTATCAGATTACTGTTTTGTAGGACTATTTGTTGCTTACGTTAGTTTTTACCATAAATGTCTGAATAGCCAGGGTTATGGCGAGCGGCAATCATTTTTTCAAATGAAGAAATTCGATTGATGGAGTTAGTGCTGTGGTTGACTAAACTTCTGGTTGTTTCGTAACAAAACTCGAAGTCATTTTCTAGTCTCACAACGTGTGACACAATTTTAATAAAGTTGGCACAGTTTATTAAAAATCAAAAGGAATAAAAGTTGATTGAAACTGAAACATATTATTTAATAAATAATATTACTAATGAAAATCAAAGCTCAAAAGCGCAAGAAAAATGAATTCTAGTCACCCCTCAAGAGATACTCTTGGTTTCATTTTTCGGTTTCTCATTCATTTCTGGAACAGTTTCAGATTTCGTCTCCACAACTGAGGTAACAGTGTCTGGAGATTCTGTTGAGGGTGTAACTTCAGGAGCGGATTTTATGGGAGGTTCGGTAGATGCAGGAGCTTCAGCTTTCACAGGATTCGGACCAATGATTTTGATGACACCAACAGAACCGGAAGTACCCACGCTGGATGCTTGCGGTTTGAACTACAAAAGTAAACTAGTTGTTAGAACTGGTTCAAAATTCAAGGACGTGAAGCAAAGCTGGACCTACCAAGACTTATCAAATGCAAAATGGTATGCCTACTTGCACTTCACAGCATGAGTCGATTGTAATCTCTTACCTCTGGCTGAACGATGTATATAAACCGGATTTTGCGCCAACTGACTGTATCCAGGATAAGGACTGTACGCATGGTATGTAGGCTGCGGCTGAGATTGCTGAGCTTGCGATTGAGTCTGAGCCTGGCAGGATGGCAAATATGGGAAAACTGAACACAAATAGCTTTGCCATGTTGACACTTGTACAGTTGGCATTTTTGGCACAAGTGAGGGCGGTTTCGTGGTCGGCAATGACTTTATCGGAACCATAGTCGTTGCAGTAGAAGTTGTCTCCGTGGATTGTTCCGAGTTCACTTGTTGAGATTTCATCTGTACTTCTGCTCCTGAAACTGGCTTATTGTTGTGACCTTCTTGCTTCAGTGGCACTACATCAGCTTGCACAGGTGGTACAATATAGTAGATGATGGGATACGGTTGATAATATTGGTAGCTTGGTTGGTATCGGCTGTAGGCAACAGGGCTACCGCTGGACTGCAAAAAAACGATGTATATCATACATCNGTATCGGCTGTAGGCAACAGGGCTACCGCTGGACTGCAAAAAAACGATGTATATCATACATCTGACTACTAAACTCATCGGTAATTGATGCTAGAATAATCGGTTCTTACGTAATACTGATGGTTATGGCTGCAAGGAGCTGCTACTGTTCTTTGGAGAGATGGGTTATCAACTGGTTCTGCAATTCAATAGATGAAATATAATATTTCATTACCACGTCATTTAACTCCATACTAAAAATAATGATTGCAGCACATACCCCGGTAGTAATTCTGCCCAGGAGTCTGAACAGCAACCCATTTGCCTCCATGATCCGGATATTCAACACTGCCATCCCCTGCGACGCAATTTTTTAGACTTTAAAAATTACACATTTACAGGTGCTAATCTGATAGGCAGAGCTAATGACCGAACTCCGGACTTGGGAGCTTTGTAGCTCATGAGCAATTGAATGTTTTCAAAACCGCTAGAGTCGGTCATTTATAGATGCCACTTAAATGCAGTAAAACTAGTCCTCATGCGGTAGGGTAGAGAGTCAGAGATAAATTCTATACTTACCATAACGATATACCACTGTGTTCGCTTCAGATAGCGCAAGAAACGTTGCAAGAGCAGCAAAGACGCCCAAGTTCATTGTGGCAAGCTCGGTCTCATCTGAATGCACAAAAGAAAACCAATCGTTGATACCTCGGCCTTCGAGATTGAACTGAGAAGGAAGCGAGACAGGTACGTTCTTATCCGTAATTTTCGGCGGATCAAGGAGAGACGAGGAACGAGGAAGAGGTTGAAGAAAACTGCGTGAGTGCATGAGAGCACGCATTTGTGCGTGGGATAAAAAATGGTCATGATACTGGATAAACTTGGCACGGAGCAGCTGTAGAAAGATTGTCCTGTGCAGAGATGCAATATAACTTTGGGACGAGACTGAAAGGAATTCGGCTGGATGGACGTCGCAACCACACCTTTTTGGATTAGCTTCGCCTTCAGGTAACAAACCAGGTATTTATTTAAGAGTTCAAGATTTCGGGATATGTGATTTCTGTCCCGTTCAGTCCAAGCATGGTCTCTTATTGACTCGAGCTGGATGACAGGTGGAAGGGTTGCCCATATTTGAAAGACAGGAGGAGCTTGGAAACTGCCAGCACGTACACGCTCCAAAGGATGTACGGAAGATTCATTGTGCATCATGGATCAACTCTGTTAAAATCCAGACAAAGATCTCGATTAAGCGAAAGTTCAAGGTCAGATTTGTTAAAGAAGTAAAGCCCGAAGGGTAAAAATGTTTACGGATACGCTTGTCCATCCAATGAGTCGGAAAACCATCACAGACTCTCTCTTCCGAGTTGTACGTTCTCGTCCAAGATGAGCTACCTAAATCCTTTGCATTGTGTTAAAAATAGCAAGTAGTGACATAATCCGTAACATTATCTTATCTTCCTAAAGGAAATCTTCTCCAGGATTTTACTTCAACAGGGTCTCTGACACAGCACTGTGGAACCACTACTGCCATAAATCTATGCACTGCTATCATTGACAGCTTGACTTTCTAGAATTGGTTTAGCCAGTCTAGCACAAATACGCTCATAGAACTGATCGGACACTTTTTTAAGTCCGCAATGTTTGCTCCTGAAAAAAAGGTCTTACAAAAAAAAATTGTTTCGAGGAAAGATGATAAAGATAAGGAGATACCTAGATAAAAGACACCACAAGAATTTCAGTACCTTTTACAAAAACTGGAAGATTCTTGGAATATCAACTACCTTTGAAAACATTTCTTGGACCGAATGAGAGCTAATCCTACGATTTTGATTACTTGAGACGATACTAGTTTGCACCTATATGGAAACTTCGCTTCAAGGAAAGAAACATCTCAAAGCAACTACGATAATTTTTTATGATTAAGAGAAACACGAAAAAAACACAAAAATCGCATATTGTGTAACTCAAAACTTGAAAATTTACTTCGCTTCTCGCTCAAATTTTAGAAAATGAAGAAACTATCCCATCTCATTATGATTTGTTCGAATTTTTCACAGGCTCGCTTTTCCCTACCGGTTTTTTAGGCTTCTTGTCACTTCCACTTTTCTCCTGGGGTCGCTTGTTGGATCCACTGCCTGAATGACTTTTCGGCTTGCTAGTAGTGCTCCTCGAAGGAGTAGATTCATTTTTACTTTTATTAGGATTATTGTTGGATTTACCTGATTTTCCTATTTCCTTATTTTTCCTAGACCGACTGAAGCTACAGCATCTTCTTTTGGGCTTATTTTGCGGAGAGCTCTTGCTGACCACGGAATTAGCTTTCCGCTGGGACTGCTGACTTTGCCCAGTCCTTTCTTCGTCACCGTTTGGCATAGTCTTCATGTACGGAGCTACAAAGAATCGTTTAACAAAAGACGTTTATCTTTCATAGCAGATAACATTTAGGGTTGACTACAAAAGTTGTACATCCTTAGTACCTGGGTCACACGGATACAAGGCATAGCTTCTACCACTGAAAAACATACAATATGCTAATTCCCTCAGTTTCTGCCCTTCACACAATACTCTATAGACATTGGAAGAGTCTTACACGCTGGATGAACCACAGCAACAGCCAGCTGAAGATCCGCCATAGCCGCAACCCAAGTATGGATAGCAACAAGGGTCTCGTCCATAGACTTCACCTGAAAAAACCGGAAATTTAAAGAGTTAATAACGCATGGTGCAAAAACGTCTAGAAGCAATAAGCATTTGCATAACTATCATTACCGTAAAGCCCCGGGGCTCTACTGCTCATGCTTCTGCCAGCATTTATTGGAACTACCCGATTGGGCAGTTGATTGCGTTGCATAGTCTTCGTCTTCATTAGGTAGCAAAAATGCGAACAACCCCGCAAGAATTTGGGCAACACCAAGTGCAATAAAACCGGGACCATACTCCAATGAACCGTAGCTAGTTGATTTCCATAAGTAAAATGTCAATCATAATCAACTTAAATATGTGTTGTAGAAAACGGAACATCTTCATGTAGTATCACAATGGTAAGCAACATACATGGAATTTTTTTAATACTTACTATACACTCATTAAAACCATGGGTCCAGTTATAACGGAGACAGCATGGCTTATGACTATAATTTCAAATTAAAAACACCTCCAATCAAGCCTCATGCATCTTTTTCAAGGTGCAACATTCTTTTATCATTCTTTTACCCATCCACTTACCCACCCAAGACCATGCAGATCCTATCCAACTGGCGGGGCACGTTTTCAACGTTAGAATAGGGGTGCAAATTGCAAGAATACCTTCCGTTGCTCCAACCACAAGACTCCATGCAACCATCCAGCCGAAGGTTGTGACCCATATCAGACATATGTAAAGAACCCCAGCACCTTAACAATTAAGTTAGATGAAAACAACATTGCATGCCAACAGGAAATGCAAAATCAAAACATGCGAGAGTTCAAGCAACAACCATTACCAACGCATGCAGCCTGGAACAAAGTGCGGTAATAGACAAAAGTTCCCAGTCCTTCCTTGTAAAAGTGCCACTCGGAAAGCCACGGAGGCCACGCAGTACCAACACAGCGTTGCTAAAGAATACTGCGTCCCAACGCTTAAAGCATATGAGAGCAAAAACAGATACGGCACAAAGACTGCTATGAGGGACAGCATGCTCACGACGGCCCAGAGTAGGAAGGAATAGTCAATTGTGCATGGGCAATCACACACACAAACACACATGTCTGAAATTCATAAGCATGAGTTTGAATGTACGAAATGAACCAAGTGTAATCAAAGCAAACTGTTCATCCAAAATATAGAGTCTAACGACATACATTTAGGTCTTCCAGCTTCCTGTTCACAGCAGTCAACGGGTTGTTCCTGAGCACAATTCTGGACACACTGCTTGAGACGAGCTCGAGATGCTTGCTCATTGTTCCATCGTACTTTCCTCTTCTCAGAAGGAAAAAGTAGACAAGCGGCCATACACAACAGAAACGCAATGGCTATGCAAAATTTTGTCCATTGATAGCTCACCTGAATCAAATTAGCAGTGTAGCACATTTCCTGCCCACAAATAACTCACAAAGGCAATAACGCTTATCTATGACGACCTATTGCCCATTATGCAGCTGTGGAAATTACTGAATGGGATATTTCAAACCTGTACTTACGTAGCTTGTCAAAAGTGCACACAGGTAGTAAAACAAAATGGTCCCGATGCACGGAGCGACACTGATGAGACTAAGGGCACCGCCAAGACTTTTTCTGAAGTGATCACTGTTTGATAAAACATAAAATTTTTTGACCAAAAATATTGAATTTCCCAACATAGCGGTAAGGCTCAAGATATATGGATAAAATTAAGGCCACCTGCAAACCGACCCAGCTGCACCATATGCCAAGGACCCACCAATACCCATAAGAACGACATGCGAAACGTACAAAGTCGCGACGTGCAGAAGTAGAGCGTCCAGACAAATTCCAAGAAAAAACAATACCATGCCAAGTACTCCTGTCCATCGGTTCCCAATCCATCTAGCAAGTGCGCTTGATAGAGGTAAAAACTACACATCTTATTCCCATGATCATGTATAAAACTCGTTATTATTCTCGAGAATCCTGCTCTTCCTGTACTCGAACACATTGAAAAGTTATTGACTTACCAACAGGAGAACCATGTAGGTCAAACATCCAACTAAAACTGCTTCAAGGACTCCAATTTCATAATGAGCTTGAATAGCTGGTACAAACACTGCGTAACTTTGCACCAGTCCCAGTACAACGGCGATGACAACAAAAGCACCAAAAGCCACTGCCCAATCCGATCCTCGGTCGAATTTCCCAGGACTGTCCTCTTTCGATACGGAACCACGTTGACCTGAGGCAGAAGCTCCAGAACCCAATGGATTGTAACCTTGACATCTTCCGAATGGGGTCCATGAATCGCCAAAAATGCTTCCAGAGCCGTTGTACGGAACCCCATTTTTACATGCATCTGCATTCCGAACAGGGAGGAGGAGCACCACAAGGACGACAGGACCCAGGCGAACTTAACAGCGAGTTCTCTTCATAAACCACTCGTCTCTAAAATTGGTAATTAGAATACTTAAAAGATTTATAGCTTATAGCACAATCACAGCGATTCAACAACTATTGCTATAAATGCTGGAACCAATAACATAACTTTTTTAAAAGCAATTACTTACAGCAGCTCCTGACTGTTGCGAACACGATGTTTGATTCTGTTGGATGAACATGCCCATTGATCTGATGTCAAGCATACCCACGACACTTTGAGCACGGGCCATGGTTGCTAGTAAAACCAATAGTTTGCAAAGAATGTGCGCTAAAATGTCCTAAAGAATTGACCTGTCCTTAACCTCTGAGCAACCATTAACGCACACAGTTCTGACACCTGACAACCGATCCTACGGATGTCTGCCAAATCTTTGTAAGTCTTCTAATGCAGATTATAGGTGACGAAAAAGAATGCAACGGCGTCAGCAATGCTTCATCATTACGAATGGGGATTTGAACTAGAATTATTAGAAAATTGAGTCTGATTCTAGAAAACCATCAACTCCATGACTAAAAATATTGCCAATTATATAAATTAATGAAAGTTCAACATTGCCATCATGTAATTCAAGATGACACATAGCCCATCAAACATGTCATGTACATACGAACGAAAACAAAGCTGCTATTCGAAAGTACGCGCGCCTTTTTTTTTTATAAAAGTCGGATTAATATTAAAACGTTTGACAGATGACCTTGCACAGGTGTGATCGATCTAATCTTCAGCTCATTATAATTCATCTCAAAATTACCAGCAGACAAATAAAATGCCGTAAAGCCATGAATGTCGTAAGGAAACAAGATTTTATTCAATAATTTCTACGACTTTTACAAACACAAATGATCTCGCACAACATGAATTGCATATGTGTAATCCATAAGCTTTTTTATTCACATCCACGGTACTTTTGAAGCATCTTCAAAGGTTTCGACGACGTGCTCAGTGTTTGATCATACCGATTGATTTAAAAACCCCATTGACTGCTCAGCCCTCAGCGCAGAAAATTCCGCACAAATGTAAAAACTGCATCCTAGTAACACTAATTACAGAGAGATATCCTAGTACCAACTTCTTATAGCATCCCTCTTCCCAAGGGCCTGGACATATACAGACAAGAGGTAAAGTCGTTTCCCAGCGACTCTCTTGCCTGCTCATGACTCTTTAGCATTTACCACAGGTAAAAGTGCGTTTAATTTCAGTTCTGCAATCCATGATATTTGCACGGAATTCTCTCCGCCAAAAGCCTGAGCCGCCAAAGCGCTTTTACGGATGAGGATGTAACAGCTGGGAATTATTGATATCGTGTGTGGAGTCCGTGTAATAAATCAATCATGTAGGACAACAGGAGCGTACATACCGTGTACACCGTACGCCGTCAAGCGCTTAACCATATAGTTATCATTATTACATAAGTTGAATCTTGTTTGTCCTTAGAATAACGCGTTCGCACATAATAACTGATAATATACTCGATCGACTCTTAGCCCTACGTAACGTGTGTGTATTCATAGTTTGAGTTGCAACGTTTGCTGGTGTACACAAGTTAGTTAATCATAATTAAATATGATGAGTCTTACTTACGCTAGCTTATTTCTTCATATGTTAACTAATACCTGCTTTACATTTCATATATAAAGACTCACAGAGTAGCTTTGTTGATGAACGCACGTTTGGATCGCTCAACGTGTCTCTCCTACCTAATGTAATCTCTCTATTTTAGTGCAACGAAAGAAACTCATCTCGCAGTTCTTCATCATTCCACGTAATTTCAACTCAGTTAAATTACAAGTATTAAAATAGCTTTCGATACTTTAACTCACCGAATCAACCGGACACAACCTTAAGTAAAGATGAAATGAGCCTTTTGATTCTGCTTGCGCTGTCCATTAGTGTCCATTTTGAATTTGGATACTGTAAGTGCCTGATGAGTGCCTAGTGCCTCGACAGGTAAAGACTTAAAAATTTCGTAATCAGGCCTTGTAATCCGATATATCAACTCACTCTTTCCTTTAACCTGTCTAACAGAATTAAACCCTAAGAATAAAGGAGTGAATAGTACTGAAACGTTTTAAGATTCCGTAAAATACTTACTATCAGCTCATAAACTGATGAGACACAATGTCCTCTTTCCGTTCGTCGATAAAGATGTACCTAAAATTAAAACTGCCATACCCTTAAGAAGTATTCACAGGTTTTAGCAACGTCCTTAGCCGTATTAAGTCTTGAACACTAGTTAACCATGAGTATTTACATTTTTACATCATGTGTATAGTCATATAATATACTTTTACGAAATTGCTATAGTACAAAGTTGAGCTTAATTTCAACAAGATTTCCGCACGAGGGAATTCTCTTCCGTCATGTCGAGAAATTTTCAAGTTTCCTTAAGTCGAGTCATACAGAAGTACGTATTTATAGTATGTATATACAGCATTTACTAATTGAGATTTCGTTCGCTACAGAATCCTACAAGTGGTAATTTCATAAGTAACTTATGATTAACTAACGCAATGTTTAACTTCCGTATTTAAATAGTATCATGCAGTCATCATGAATTTCATTTAGTAAGTGTATATGCACCCATCATTGCACACGCGATTTGTTTCTTTCTCAACCGAAAGTTCCTCTAACAAACCATTCATTTGTAATTCAACCGTGAAAATTCCGCACACTTGAACATTACATTGCTGCCATCGGAGTTAGCAGTTAATCTAGACCGGTAATCTCGGATCCTTGTACACTTCCCCCTTATCAATTAAAGCTCTAGTAGTA